>JAMYXO010004623.1:0-17091 GCA_033310375.1 Conus canariensis | reverse complement strand
TGTTTGTTCACCTTTTTACGTTTGGTTTGTTGGAATTTTGTGGCTTAGAAAAACCCAGGGGCAGGGTTTAAATTACTTGGTCAAGTTTGCCCCTGACCGGGTTTTTTACAGATGAGTTTCGCATCGGGACACCCCAAAGGCAAAAAAAAGAAAAAAAGGGCTCTCAAAGCCCCCTTTAAACCCCCCCCCCCCCCCCTTGTGCCCAGAGACAAATTAAGGTTTAAAATGGAAGGGGAAAACAGCCCCCCCAAAACAGGTTTGATGCCTTCCCAATGGGTTTTTTGACTTTTTTTATGTCCCTTCGGGAACGTTGCGAAATGAAAACCCGTCAGAGTTAGTTTTGTCACCTTTTTCCCAAACCGGGCTAAAGATGTTCCGGATTATGAATCGCTCAGAATAACTTTTGGTAATGAACGTAAATCCATGCTTTTCCTTTGGACAAGGGTTTGTTTTTTACCACCTTTATTTGATAAATTTAAATTTGTACAGAAGCAACTGTGTGTACCAAAACCCTTTTGTACAAATGTTATGCATTTGCTCATGTTCCCATTGTTTTTGGAAAAAGGGTTTGGTTTTGCAAAAAACAAAACTTTGGGCCTTTTTTATGTCTTTTTTAAATTGGCCTAATTTATCATGTGGATATCTGTCAAAATTTTCCCAGACTTGTGATGCGTGTCCAGAAGAGTGGAAGCGTGGATCTTTTCCAACCTGTTTTTTAAACTTTTTTCAACGCGTTGTAGCCCTGATGGGCCCAAATTTTCTACTGTTCCCATGCAGGGTAAAAAAAGATTTCTTTTGTCTTCCCTTGTTGCTACCAGGTATCCTGAAGCTGTGTTTTTTAAAAAGCATAGTTTAACAGTTAAAATTTTGCTGAAAAACTAAAGGGGGAAAATTGGTTAAGTGGGCCTAGGATACCCAACAAGATTTTGTAAAAAAAGGGGAAAACTAAGTTTGTTTCAACCCTCTTTAAAAATTTTTAAAACCTTTTCCATGTTGTCAATCGTCAGTAAATAAAGTTTGAAACCTTCCCTTCCCAAACAGAATGGTGAATGTTTGAAATGGACCAAATTAAAATCCATTTGAAAAAAACGGGTTTTCAAAACAACACCCTCAGACGGGGCCATTACCCCCCAGCAGTTTTTTGGGCCAGAGAAATGTCTTGTGGAGCACTGGTTTTCTCACCATTTGAACTGCTTTATGGAAAACCAGGGTCCATTATCTTTTTGCAGATTCTTGGAACCTTAAAACAGACTCAAAATACTTCACCCCTCTGTACCAAAAATGTGACAGAAAGTTGTCTTTTGAAAGGAGCATGGAAAAATTGCTATCAACATTCGAAAAGGGCTCTCAGAAATTTTAAAAAGCCCCAGAATTTAAAGTGTCAGGCTTCATTTTCTGTTAATGTGGGCTTCTGTTGCTGCCCCGACGAAAACTTTTGTTGATGGAATGGGGGACCTTACACATTATTGATTGTTTTCTCCTGATTAAAATTTGTTTTGATCGACTGCAGAAAAAAAAAATTTTAGAGAAAGTTTTCGTGAAATAAAATGACGTCTGTAATCAGTCTGGCAATGTGAAAACTTCCTGTGCTTTCCCTCTAGTGTTGATTTACAATTTTACGGGAATGTAAAAAACGTCCCAATGGTTGATATTAGTGATGAAGATACTGCTTTCCCCTGGTTGTGGACACTCCTTTTCGATGGTGCCACTGTTGGGAACAAGGTGATTCCAAACGGGCGGGCTGTTTTTCTCATACTTTCATGGTGGTTTTCAAAAACAGTGGGCTTTCATTGTACGCTTCATTACCTGGATTTTATGTTTCTCCAAGGGGCAAGAACAAATAGATGACATTTCCCTTGAATCTAAAAATGAATCGGGAAATGTTCCATTTCCTTTTTAAAAAGTATTTCATGATATCCCGTTTTATGACCCCAATTATCTGTGTGCAAAAAGAAGAGTTGAACTCTGTGGTCAAATTGTTTCTTTGTCAAAGCCGGGTTTTTTATGTGACCCAACTCGCTGAAACAAACCCATTGGGTTTAAACCCTACCCTTTACCTTTTTAGAACTGAGTTGAAAAAAGGGAATTTGGGACTACGCAAAAATTTAGGTCACGACCCTTGTCGTGTCCTTACAGTTCTCCCTTTGTGCTTGTTAAAAAAAAAGATGGAGCAATCAATTTTGCATTGTTTCCCTGCTCTTAACAAAAATTACTCGTTTTAAAGGAGAACCCATTTTGGGATTTGAAAAACTTTTTTCATCAATCCTGGTGCAGCTACAAACCAGGATTGATTTCCCCAAAAAAGGATTTTTGGCAAATTTTGGTTACCCGAGGACAAAAAAGACTGATTTCAAAATCCCCTTGAGACTTTTTGGTACAATCCCTTTTTGGTATGTTTTGGCCCCTCTTTTTTGAAAGGATGATGCGTTTTTTGTGTTTGATGATGCTCTTGCATCAATTTTTTTTTTTAACATTCGGGTTTTGTTTCGTTATTTGGGGAAAGCACATTTTTCAGCGGAAACGTTTTTCTCCGAAATGTTGGCTCGGATTGACTGTTCGCCCCACCAAGAGTTCGCCGGTTTTCAAAAACAGAGTTCTTGGGTCATGTTGTTTTTTCTTGGCATTCTCAACCTCAAACAACAAGGTTGTAACCCCTTTTCCCTGTCTTAGCCCACTACAAGGGAAACAATTCGCTCATTTCAGTTAATAGGGATATTTAAAGTTTGTTCCTCATTTTTTTTTTCCTACTTTGTTTCTTCTTGACGAAACCAGAAAGATTCCAAGTGCAATCAAAACGTGACACCTAGGGGAAAGAAGCTTTCAGCTAATTCAGGAATCTTGCAAGAAGCCTGTTCTCAAACTTCTAGCTTTCTGTAAAATTTTTTTGGGAAACAACGCTTCACTACGGGTCGGGGGGTGTTTTTTTGCAGGAACATGATGGGTTTTGCTCCTGTTTTTTTCTCACAGGAAACTGCTTGACAAGAGAGACTTCTTCTCTACTATTAGGGGGTGTTTGATTTTGTTTAGTTATCCAAAAGCTACCTCGCACTTGGGGACAAAAGTTTGTTCCCCAGTCGATCACAAGCCCTCCAACCTCACTAGTTTTTTTCAAAAATGAGTCACTCGATGGTCCCCTGTTGCAAGCGTTTAGTTTGGGGTTCACTCGTTAAAGGTATTGACAATGTTCGTGCTGAGTGCTCTTCGGAAATGGCCAGGCTTTTTAATTCCGTAACTGTTGTCGGTCAGAAACTTTTTCGTCCCCGTCTTTTGCGTTGATTGCTAATGAAGCACAAAAAATTTTGTTCCGATCTAGAGTAAAAACGGGTTTCAAAACAGAGTGCGGGGGGCAGAAAATGAACAAAATTAAATTTCCACATCGATTTTATTAGCATTACCAACCCCTTCTACAACTACCCAACATAATACTATCTCACCATTAAACATATTTACGTTTATTTATTATTTATTGTTTTTTCCCCCTTTGTTTCCTTATTTTTTTAATTATATTTTATTTATTTTTTCATTTTTTTTTTTTTGTTTTTGTTTTGGCCCCTAAAACTTTTTTAATCCATCTAATCACTACCTATAATTATCATATATTTTAAAACCAATACAAACCCATTGTTTTACACACCTCCCTTTTCCCCCCTCCTTTCCTTACCCCCCCCCCCCAACCCCTCATATTTTCTCTCCCATGTTTCCCCCCTGGGGGGCTTGTTTCCGTCCTTGGCCCTTTTGGTCAGGCGGGGGAACATGAGAAGAGGTTTCTTCTTCTCATTTTCACTGTCCTAATTTTTTTTTTTTTGGGTGAAAAGACCCAAGAGTCGAAAAGCACTGTGTCTTGTCCTTATTTTGTTTTTCTGTGTCCTGGGATAACTAACCCCTCTCTTTCTAAATTATAAAATTAAAAGCCAAAATTTCCTATGGACATTTCTTTTTTTTGATAAAGCGTTTTAAATTTCCCAAAAAAAAAAAAGGTATTTTTTAGAAGTCTTTTGTCAAATTCTTCTTTTCGCGTTGTTTTTTAAAACCCCCATTTCGTCTTTTTCTTGCCCTTTGAGACAATTTGTAAATTTCCAAATCTTCATAACACTTTTAAAAATAGATTATTTTGCTGTATATAATTTGGGACATTTTTTTCTTGTAACCTTTGACAAAGTTTGATCCCTCTTTATTGTTTTTTTCTAGGAAAAATGGCGCTTTTTTTTGAGGGGGGGGGGGGGGGGTATGGTCACTGCACGATGGAACAGTCCTTTGTATGCCGATTTTTTTTTTTATTTTTTTTAGGTGCGTAGTTTTCAGTATAACTTTGACAAGTTGGCTGAAGCTAAACAAGATCGAGCTAAAACTTGGAACACACTCGCCCCGTTTTTTTTTCCCTCTGTCCCCATTGTTGGTCGGGTTTGGGGCAATTTTTAATCCTCTCCCAAGGGGTTTTCAATTTGGGGCGTGGTCGAACTGGCTGAGTGGCTGGGGGAGGTGTTCGTGCTGTCCGGGCCCCCTTTCTCCCTGCTGGGGTTGAATCTTCTCTGGGGCCCAGGATTCCCCCTTTACTCCCCCATACCCTTTCCCTTTTTTAAACAGCAGTAGGCCTGCTACTTTCAGAGCGCCAGTGTTTTCCCCCCGACGGCGATGTGCTGTTTGTTAGGACCTTGCTCTCCTGTGCCCAGTTGTGGGGGGACCTGTTTTTTGGTTTATGTCTTAAGCGCCCCCGCCATAAGTTTTTTCTTTTGGACGCCATCAAACATCTGCAATTGAAGTCAGTTCCCCTTGAGTGATTGATGATCGCCCCACATAAGTGTTGTGTGTTGTGTGGTGTTGTGTGGTGTGGTGTTTTGTGTGTGGTGTGTGTAAGTTACCCCCTTTGGGACACAAAATGACCATGTTGGATTCAAAAAGCATCAGTCCAGGGCATCGCCTTAATTTTTTCTTTAAAAAATGTAAAAATTCCTTTTGTTGTTATTATTTTGTTCATTAGTAGAGTTGTGAATTTTTTCCAGCCAACAGGGATCATGGTGTAAAACACCTGTCAACGAAACAAATTTGTTTACAATGTGGTGTTCATGTGAAAAAATCTTTCCCCTCTTCCATTGTTTATTAAATATACACTCCTCACTTTTATTTTGTTCATGCTGCTATGTTTTTAGGGGGGTGTGAGTGAGAATGAAAGTTTTTTTAAAAATTTCACAAAAAAGCAAACCCTTCATACATTTATGAGACAGATTTTACAAATCCCTTTCAAGACCCCCCCTTCCACTCTGGACGTGGGGACCGGGGCCTAATATTTTCCTTGTCTTTCCAAATCCTCTTTGGGAGAATGCCCTTTCCTTAAGCACCCAGACACTGCCGTGAAATTCACGTTTTCTTGTGTGTTTTTGGTGTTCAGATAAAACAAAACAAATATTTTCCATTCTATCCTTTTGCGCCTAATATGAGGGATAAGTGATTGCTCGTTCTTTGTTTTCATTGTCCTGAAGTTATTTTTTTGCCTTTGGAAAAGCAAAAGGTGGAACCATGTATGTTTGGGCTTGTAATGTGTTTTTTCCTTTTTTTCGGCAAAAGTTTTTTTCTTTTTAAATTTCCCCATATTTTTTTTGGGCCACCTCCTGCACCAATGTGTCGCAGCGGCGTCCAAATTTTGTGATCGTTCTTGCTTTTTGGGGAACGTTGTAAGTAGAAAAAAACAACGGACCGACTTTTTATTTTTTTCATTGGTCTTTAAATGTAAAACGACCTGAAAAAGGACCAGCGTGCACAACGGGTTACCACAATTCTATTCTCTATTGATAATATGGAACAGAAAAAAGACTGGTTAAACTAGCAAACAAATTGGAAATAAAAAAAGGGGAGACACATGGTAAACAAAAAAAAAAAAAAAACAGACTGCTGAAGCTTAACAAAAAAACGCGCTGAAGATAAACAGAAGAGCAGATGCTGACAAGAACAAAGAAAACAACTGCAGAAGATGAAAAAAGGAAACAAAGCGAGGATGGGAAAAAAGGAAACAACGCTGACGGGATTCGGGAGGAATTCGCGAGGGACGCGGATCGCACGCTCTCTGTTCAGGCCGAATTTTTAAAAAATCTTTTTGTCCCCTCGAAACGCAGTTGTTTTCAGGGTTTTTCGTTTTCGCTTCGATTTTCGATTCGAGTTCCCTTTTTCCCTCTACGGGAAACAATTAATGGAAAAATTTTTCTAGGGTAACCGGTTTTTCAAAAATCAAAAGACATTCCGCTACGAGAACCGTCCGTCCGTTCTAAAATTGTTTGGGGGTAAACGTCTGTGGTCAAGGGTTCTTTCTCGGCGCACGAAAACGGGGCCTTTGGGCGCTTTACCCGCCCGAAGGAGGCACGCACGGACATCCGGGTGAAGGGGGTTGGATTGAGGGGATATTCCCCCAGTATCAAACATAACCCCCTTCTTCTCCGCAACGGACGGGTGGGGAGAAACCCTCAAAAAAAACGGGGGATCGACAAAATTCCAATATCATTTGCAGAATCGGAAATTGAACATTCCCCACTAAACCGGATGTAAATTAAGATCTGCGAAAAAAAGGAGGAGCAAGGGTGCGGACCACAATTGACTTTTTCTTAAGGGGCCGATTTGTTTTCTTTTCAGTCCCTCCCACTCCTCTCGAAAATTTTTAAAAATTAACATTTTCTGCAAAGCTTTTTCAAAAGAAAAAAAAACGGCGAGAAACGTTGTGTTTTCCCCGATGTCTCAAACCAAACCACCAGGCGTCCGTGCTCAGGTGAGATTGTGGTAAACGTGCGGAAAAGGGGGACACAAACGGGGGATCAGTGGTGTTAGAGATAAAAAAACGGGAGATACACAACCACTGCCCCAAACCCAAAAAAACCAACAAAGAGGGCCCGACATGCAGTAAGGTAACAAACCCACACAATCTGTTGGCAGGAACGACAGAAGCCGCCCCCTCACGCGTAGGGACGCTGGGCACCCCCCTTGACCCCCCCCCCGTCACAGTCGAGCACCCCCACCAAACGGCGCCCGTCCGGACAGCACACCAGTCCAGAAGGGAGCGGGGAAGAGCGAAAGACAGGGGGGATCCGACGACCCTGCGGATCCTGTTAAGGGTGCACCGGCTCCCGTACGGTAACAGCGGCCCTGGCAATACGCTGTGCCCAAAAATCTCTTGGATTTTAGGGAAAAGACCCTGTAAGATTTCGGTTTTCGATTTTGGATGTGATTTTTGATACCTATTTGAAGTAACTGAAATATTAAAGGAAAAAAAAGACATACCAATTTTGTTTCAATGGATAAAATGGAAGTTTTTTCTAAATGGGGCAAAAAAGAAATGAAAAGGAAATCTTTGTTCTCTTTCTTCAGAAAAAATCGCTTTTATATAATTGTATACAGGGAAACTCATGTAACGGATACAGATTGAAGCATGGGGAAAGGATGGGCAAAATTTTTTTGTAATCCAGGGACAAATAGGGTAAGGGAGAATTATTTTGGGGTCTAAAATTTTTTAAGGTTAGGTAAAGCCAATACTGGTACAAAACGGTATCTATTGTCTCGTTGTGAATGATTTTTAAAAAAAGTCAAAAAAGCAAATGTGTAGCACCCAACAATAAAAGAAAAGAAGCATATTTCAAATAAAATTGAAACTTTTATTCCTGTTGTTTGATCACTATTGATTTTTGGTGATTTCATTGTTCATTCAGCAGTGCCTGGACATAGTATCGGGAAAAATCCCACACAAAAATCAAACTGATGCCTTTAAATGAAAATAATACGTTAGAATTAATGATGCATGGAACTGTATCACCAAATGAAAAAAAAGGGAAATGGATGCGGTAAATCCCTACATTGCCGTCGGCTAACATTTTCTTTGTTCCGAAACGTTTTTAGTTTCTTCCTCTTGGAAACTTTACAGTTCCTAATTCCGACCCTAAAGTTCGTTCTGGATTTAATGAAAAACTTTTGTACGAGGTCCGGGGGATTGGGGTTTAATAATAGTTACTTTAAAAAACAACATTTTTTTTGCAAAAAATGAACGAGAATTAGACTCAATTTTTTTCCCGAAAACGGGGCAGAACAACGAAGAAAAGTGGGGGTTGTGTTTTAAATGGGAAAAACGGAATTTTTTTATTTAATTTGGAAAAAAATTATATGCCAGAAAAGAAACGAATCACGAAACTTGGAACTCCCTTTAAAGATTTAGAAAAAAAAACTTGTAGTCAATCCCCAAAATGAAAAAATTTTTGAGGATTTATAAAAACCAAAAAAAAAACAGGATAAGCAAATAAAAACAAAGGCGCTCAGGTTCGAGAAAGAATCAGTGGTGGGGAAGGAGGAAAAATTCTAAATACTTTGCAGCCGGGAAAAAAGGCGCAAGTAAAAATAGATTATTACAAAACTTGCAAAGAATCGGGAGAAATTCTCACAGATCAAAAAAAATTCTACATGAACAAGCCTTTTATAGAAAGTTGAAAAAGTCAGATGACTGAAGTGGATGGTAAAACGTGAGCTGATACATTCATGGAAAATAAACCACTGAAACTTTAAAAATGAAAATGAACCAAGTATCGAAGAAATGGTTACCTTATGAGACAATTCTGCTTTTAAAAACTAAAAAAATGATTCGGCTCCAGGAAGCGCGGTCTGAAGTAAAATTTTTTTAAATTCTTTTGGGGTAGGATTGGTAGTACGTGAGGACTCATTCATTAAAACTTTGAAAAGGAAAGCTCTCTTTTACCAAAGAAAGGCATTATAATCTGATACATAAGGGAAAGTTTTTAGAAAGAGAAAATTTATAACTGGAGCCCAAAAAACCTTTGCAAATACAGACAAAAAAATCTTGGCGAAGGTTCGGAGAAAGATTAGAAAAATTTACATAAAATTGTAAGTGAGGTCAAATGGATATAAAAAAGGAAAAAATTAGCAACCGTTTTACGAACCATTGAGGGATTGATTAATTACCTGAATAAAACTGGTAAAGCTGATATTTACGGGGCCTTTTGGACTACTAAAAAGCTTTTGATTCCTTTTAAAAAACGTATCTTTGCATGTTTTTAAAATGTTTGGTTTGGGAAGGGTTTTCCCAGAAATGGTAAGGTTTTGACCAACAGAGCCAAAGAGTGTCAAACATGTGGATGGTTTAAACTAAACATTTGATGTGGAATGGGGTAATTAGGCAGGGTGTCCATTTTAAAAAATTTTAGCCTTTGTTTTAGCAGAAACATTTGGCTATTAAAGAAAAGAAGCATAACAAAACTGGCATTGGGTCCCAAATAAGGGATTACGAACGAACCATGTTATAAAAATAAAAAAACTGGCGACACCAAATTATTTTTGAATACAAAACAAGACATTTTTTTATCTTTTGATTTTCTAAAAAACATTTAAATTTTTTTCGGAAAAAACTTAACATAAACAAAACAAAGGGTTTTAAGAAGGGGGCCGAAAAACCTTATGAAAAAGAATCTTCCTTTTATTGGGCGATGGAATTAAAATTTTAGGAAAATTTTTTTCAAATGACACCATGGGAAAAAACATCGAAAAAATTGGAAAGGGAGACTTGAATAAAAAACAAAAACTAATAAAGGACGGGGGCGAAAATCTTTGCATTCAAGTAAAATTTATCTAAAAACTTTTAAGTGAGCCAACTTGTTTTTGTTTTGCAAGCTATTGGTATTCCCGAAAATATATTTGAATAAAATCAACACAGTTTTATCAAAATTTATTTGGGGAAAGAAAACAAGCAAATCGAAGAGCATTTGAAAAAGTAAAAAGAAAAAAAAGGGGATTGGATATAATTGGTGGTGTAAAAAGCTAATATAAAAAACTTCAAACGTTTATTTTTTTTACAATGGGGGGGAAAAATTTATCCCTTGACAAAGAAAATGTCTAAAATTTCCCCAAGGGGCACTTGGATAAAATAAATGCAAATGGCAATTTAATTAAAATAGTAGGGCAAAGCATGTAGGCAGTGAAAAAAATAACGTTTTCGGGAAAAAACGTGCTAACCCGTATATTGGACAACAAAAAGGATCACTTTTAAAAGAATTTTTGCTGAAACTTTCTGTCCCCAACCATTTTTTTTTCAAAAATTTGATAAAGTATAAAGAAAAAACATTAATTAAAAAAGGGGAAAGAAAAGGATTAGGTTAAGAGATGTGGGCTGCAACCGAAGGCGACTGCTCCATGTTGAAGAAATAGATACTATTTTGGATACAAAGGGGTGAACAATTTCAAAAATACAACGCGTTAAAAATGCTTTGCGAAACCTGGCTGCAAGGATAGAGAGCAACGAAATTTTGGAAGACATGTTCTGTTGGTGGATGGGGTCCTATTTAATCCCAAACCCCCAAAAAAAAAACAAATCTTGCAAAAGGGAAACAAAAAAATTAAACACCACGGTGCAAGGACTTTTGGCACAAAAATTGAACTTCAAAAATAGACGAAAGTGTTTGGTTGCCCCAAAGGGGTTAGCTTCAAAGGAATCAGACTACGAAACTTCATGGAAAAATCATCCATAATTAAATATCCTACAATATACTTTTCACAAAATGAAGGTAACAGAAACAATAAAGGAAAAATGTCCGAACGAAAGGGGTTTTTATTAAACACTTCTTTTTTTTTTGCCCCTCCAAAAATAAGCTTTGGAAAAGTGGAAACGTTACTCATATAAAGGGGCAGGATAAAAACTCTCTTTGATTGACGTTTTTTTGGGTTCAATAAACCCAGTATAGATATCCCGTTCAAAAAAAAATAATTTTAAATTAATTGAAAAATTTCCAATTAGTTTTGCTCGAAAAAAAACAAAAAATTACCCCACAATACAAAAAATTTGAACAAAACATACAATTAAAAAGGGAAAATAAATTTACGGGGGTCCATCGCATAATGCAAAATTCATCTTTTTAGCACGGTATGTTAATTTTTGGGTTTAATCTAAAATTGTAGAAAAAAATATCAACTTTCACAATCCACACTCACATCCACTCCGACATTGCGCGCCAAACACACCACATATAAACCCCGCGGCGCGCGCGCGCGCGCGGCCCACCACACACACAACCACACACCACCACACACAACAAAAACACACACATTTTTTTATTGTATCCGCTTTTTTGGCTTTCCCTCATGTCCCCCTTTGTGACTTCCTTTTCCTAAAAGGGGTAGCTCTTTGGGGTTTTGCCCAAATTTCCGAGTTTAGAGTGTCACCCGTCTGTGTCTTTTTATGCTTATATCTTTTCCTAGGTCCGTCCTTGCATTTGTTTTTTCGTCTTTTTTTTTTTTTTGTCAAGGGTTACCTTTTAAGTTTGGAAGTAAATTTGCCTGCGGGGGGGTGTCGAAACCTACTTTTTTTTTTTTTTTTATTTTTAACAAATGTACATCAGTAAATGTAAGACACGGATTTTGGATGGTAGAAAATGCTGACAAAAGGGGAAGAAGGGAGGGGGGGGGGGAGGGGAGGGGGGAGAGGGAGGGGAGGGGAGGGGGGGGATGCCCTTATCAAGAAAAGCTAAGTGGGGGGCCGGTTTTAACACATTTTACATACATTCACGATCCACCTCTGTCGTCTGTCTGCCGCCCCGCTTTCTCTGCCCCTCTCCTCTCTCCCCCTTTTCCCCTCTTCTTTTCTCCTTTTCCTTCTCTCTCTTCCTCCTGGAAATTCTAAGAAAAGAAAATGTTAAGTCTTTGTTTCATTTATTTGTTCTCTTTACATAAGCACACATTTTTCGAGTGAGAGTGCCAGTACCCCACACATTAAAACCACAACAAACCCAACACTTTGTATCAAGCGCCAAAACACTAAAATCAGAAAAAATGCCATTTTGGAAAACATACAGACAATGTTGGTGTGAAAGGGGGATTGTTTTGGGAAATAGGGGAAAAAAAAAAGAAAAAAAAAAAAGAAAAAAAAAGATAGTGTGGAAATTGTTTTTGTTTTTTTCGCTTTTTTTTTTTTTTTGGGAGAGAAAGGGAATGTGAAGCACCAAAAAATGAAGAGGTGATTTCGCCTTAGGAAAAAAAAAAAAAAAAAACACCGCCTTAGGGGCTCCATTGGTTCGGCAACTGATGCAAAAAAAAAAAAAAAAAAAAAAAAAAACAAGCTGACCTTAACAAAAGGAAAAAGACTGCTGAAACTTAACAAAAGGGAAAAAACGGAAGATAAAACAGCAATCAAATTGCGAAGCTGAAAAAAGCGGGGGTTCAAAATTCCAAAAAACAGACCTTTAAGCTCAACCCACTTAAACTGAAAATATAAGGGAAATGTTGAAATTTGCAAAGCGAAAAACACCCCTAAAACTGAAAATTGCAAACATACCATTGAAGCGTAAAGAAAAAAGACTGCTGGGCAGGGGAGAATTAACAACTGTTGAAAAAGTAAAGAAAAAAACAGACGCTGGAGCTATAAAGAACAACTGTTGGGGGCCCAAAAAGGAACTGACTGCGGAGTCTAAAGAACAAACAGACTGCTGGAGCTGTAAAAACACAAACATACTGATGAAGTAAAAGAACAAACAGCGTGAGTTTAAAAAACAAATAACTGCTGAGTAGGAGAGACTAACAACCGCTGGCATTAAAGAACACATAGACTCTGGAGCAGTAAAAAACAAACAGACTCTGGAGCAGGAGAGAGTTAAAAGAGCTGGACGGGGAAAGAGCAAACAGACATTGGGTTTTAATAGAACAAACAGACGCTGAGTTTGGGGAGAAAGACTGTTGAAGCTGAATAAAAAACTGTGGGGGCTGGAGAAGCAAAAGACTGGTGGAGCTGGGGGGGAGCAAACAGACTGCTAGAGCTTTTAGAGAGCAAAAAGACTGCTGGAGTTCGAGAGCAAACAACTGCGGAGCTTCAGAGGCAAACAGATTGCTGTTCTGAAGATAACAGACGTTTGAGGTGAACAGGCAGGGGGCTGACAAAACAAAAAGCCCCCCCGGGGGGGAACAGAGCAATAGATCGATGGGCTTGGGGAAACAAACAGACTGCGGAGTTGAACAAAAAAATAGACTGCTGGAGGGTCAACAAACAGACGCTGAGCTGGAGTTTTAAAAGACTGCGGAGCGGAGTTTAAAAGATGCGGGTGAACAAGCAAAAAAGACTGCTGGAGTTAACAGACTGCTGGGGCTGGGGTTTAAAGAATGTTGGAGGTGAACAGGCAAACGAGTGCTAGAGTGGAGGAGCAAACAGACTGCCAGAGCGGGAGATAAAATACTGCTGGAGCTGAACAAGCAAATAGATGCTTGGGGGGAACAGAACAAAAAGACGCTGGAGCTGAACAGAGAAAACAGAAAAGCTAAGCTGAACAGAGCAAACAGACTGCTGGGCTGGGGGGACACAAAATTTTTGGGGGTAAACAGAACAAAAAGACTGCTGGGGCTGAAAAGAGCAAACAGACCGCTGGAGCGAAAAAGTTCAAACGACTGCTGGAGGGTAACAAACAAACAACTGCTGGGCTGAACAGACAAGCAGACGCTGGAGGGGAAAAGAGCTAAAAGAATGGTGGGCTGGAGAGAGCAAAAGAAAGTGCTGGGGTGGAGAGAACAAAAAACTGTGGAGGTGAACAAGCAGCAGACCGCGGGCTGGAAGGGCAAACAGACTGCTGGAGATGAAAAAGAGAAGCAGACCCCTGGGGGGGGCCCTTGGAAGAAAAAGCAACAGCCCCCGGGGTGGGGGAAAAGGGGGTGAACAAGCAAACGAACCGCTGAGCAAAAGTGAAAGCTGAGGGTGACACCCAGCTGAACGAATAAGGAGCCAAGTGGGAGCTGAGTGAAAAACCACGGAGCTATGCGACAGCGGAGGGACACTGACATTTCAGTGACTGCGCAGCCGGGCCCTTGATTTCAACCGCAAAAGTATAGGGGGGTGTTGTGAGGGGGGTGTGTGTGGTGTGTGTGTGTGTGTGTGTGGTTTTGTGTGTGTTGACTATTTTTCACACTTACCGACTTCATTCTACAACATGTTGTCTGGATAGAAATGTCCTTTTCCCCTCGGATAAATGACACAGGTGGTTAACTACATTCCTTTATTCGCCTCGGGCCCCAAAACCTTCCCAGGGTGATTCGATTACTCGCTTACAAAAAATCCACCCTTAGTCTTTTTACCTTTGTCCCAAATGATGTGTTGTTTCTGACGCGCCCCTGCACAAAACCACAAAACCACACCCCACCCCAACACCCCCCCGCGCGCGCGCGCGCCCCACACGCCCCCGCCAAAAAAACATACAACGGGGCGCGCGGCGCGCCCCGCACAAAACACAACCCACACACAAAACATACAACGCACAGAAGACAGACAGACAGACAACACAACACACCACACACACACAACACACACACAAAAAAAAGCATGCAACCCCCACCAAACACACACACAACACACACACACACACACACACAACACAAAACCACACCCAACACACACCACACACACAACAAACACAACACCAAACATCAACGCCCCAAAAAACCCCGCACCCCCCACACACCCACACACACCACACACACCACACACACCCCAACCCCAACTGAAATTGGTATGGTACCCATTGTCCCATTTCTTTCTGAATGTGGAGTGTCCTGTGACGATTATAGTGGGTATGGAATTCCCATTGTCCCACTCGTTCTGCCTGGAATTTGACCTGTGTCACAGACATCATCACACTGCTTTGGGAACACATAGTCCCAGACTTCTTCCATAAGACATTTTCCCGAATCCCAACAAACACACACCACACCACACCACCCCCACCACACACAACACAACCGGGGCGCGCCGCACGCGTGGCGCACGCACGCACATCTCTCACTCTCTCCTCTCTCTCTTTCTCTCTCTCCTTCTCTCACACACAACACACCACCACACACACACACGCACACACGCACCCGCCCCGCCCCACCACCCCACACACACACAACACACACCCCCACCCAACACCACACAACACACTAAAAAATGAAATATTTTCATTCAGGATAGGCCCCAGCCCCTTCTGACGGGGGAGCATTTAAAACCCCATCATGAGAGGAAACAACAACAAAACAACAAAACAAAAGGAATCCAAACGCTCTTAAAATGCAGTTATACACGCGTGCAGAAGTACAAGCTACTGGCCCAGATTTAAATTCTACAGGATACTGATTCACAACAACACTTGTCAATAATTTATTAACTAACCAAAAGCAGCGCGATGAGACTTTATTTAGATTTATGCAAATTCAAATCATATTGTTGTTTTTCGTCTTTAACAAAGGGAATTAAAATCACACATTTGCATAGTATTTAAAAACATTAATTCCTTCCATAAGTCACTGAGACGTGCAAAGAACACAAATTGTTTTTGTCATCATTTACCTTTCCTATAAACGCTCCAGAATCTACATTATACCCTTGACTATGCTTTGCTACATCTAAAACACCAATCAGAACTTAGTCATTAATTTTCTATGTGCCTGTCCCAAAATTGAATGAAAGATATTTTTGCACTTATTGGTAATTTAACGATCTGTACTAAGAAAACACCTTCACTTTTCCCGACAGTTATGCCAGTTTTGCCATTTGCTGTAAATAACCTTTTGAAGAAACATTGCAAAACGTATTCACATTTTTTTTAAAACCCCCTAGTTCAATCATACAAACCCAAAAACCATTAAAAATAGGATTTATGAACACTTGACGCCCATGGGTTTTACCCTTGAATCTACCAAAAAAATTTTTTGTAACTTTCAAAGGTAACCTTTACTTTCCCCAAATATTTTACCCTGCTTTAAATTTAAAGCACATCTAAATCCATGTTTTGGGTGGGGGGGTAATTCCACCTCTCCATGAACTAGGCTGTAGGCATTTCTATGGGGACCCCAAAAAAGCTCTTTAGAGCAAAGAAAAACCTTTTCAACATGAACTTTAGCAGCATCCAATCCCTACAGTTCGGCACAATAAGTTTTTGGCTGACCTGAGAATCAAAAAGTTTGAAAAATACCCTAAGCGAATGACTATTAGATTAAAATCATTAAAAAATCGTAAAAAAATGCTTTTTGCCCGTTTGAAAGATCTTTACGTTAGAAAAAAAATCCCCAAAGAATTATAACATTAACAAGCCTTTGTTCACCAAAACCATTTTTCTCGTTCGAAAAGGTACCCCATTTTTAAATACAATAAGGCTCTTTTAAATTTTACCTAAGTTGAGGCTGGATGCTGCGTTACAGAAAATTGTTCAACTGGATCTGAAAGCCAAGGGGATTTTCGCAACAAAGCTTTTTTTATCTCCTTGCTTTAACCCTTTGTAAAATTTGGTATTCTGTAAAATCCAACCACTTTTAACCTTTGATTTTACACAGACATGCGCTTAATACTCAATATACATTTCCCCTTTATTCTTCTTTTTTAAGCATTGGGCCCAAATGTTTTGTGACACTGAACCAAAAGCCCCTTTTTGAAGTCAACGAAAGCTACGTAAAATTTGTGATTTCATGAAACTGTTTTTGTATAATTGCAATAAGTTTTCATTTGATCGATAACTGATAAATTTCTTAACCCCGATTTTCCCCTCACCCACTGTGATAAGTTCAAAGTCTTCCAGTCTGCAGTTAGTTATAGAACTTTTGATTTCTACTTTTAAACCCCTAAGTGATATGCCTCTATAAGCACTTGGGTCATTTTACTTTCTTTTTTAAAGGCGTTAATTTGCTTTTTTCCCCTTACCAGGAAATTCCTTTTTTCAAAAAAGTGATTGAAAAACTGACGAAGTACCAACATGGTATTCCGGCATTTTCAAATGATTAGTAACGATACCCTCATGGCTTACAGCTTTCTGTTCTGCTTTTTTTGTTTTTTTTTTTCTTTGTTTGTTTGTTTTTTAAATGTAGAGATTTCTTCTGTTTTGAGATCGGGGGGTCGAAGTAACCGCAAGTATTAAAAACAGAAAAAGTTTTTTTCCCTTTTTTTACTTTTTCTGCGTCTTCTCAGTTTCTTTTTCGAGCAGTTTTTAAAGCTGATTCTAGTCGTTGACGGAAATAATGTTTTGCTATAACTTTTTGCTCACTGAATTTTGCGCTATGCCCTCCAACTCAAACTTATCTTCCCTGGTTAATTAAAATGCACAATAAAGATTAACT
>JAMYXO010004622.1:0-17093 GCA_033310375.1 Conus canariensis | reverse complement strand
TTTTTCATCTATGCTTTTGTCTGACTTTATTCAAGTTTAAAGTGTGCCAGTCTTGAATAAATTTTCTCTGTGTTGGTTTTCTCGGGGAGCAAAAGTTCTCCACTTGTTTATGTTTATTGTTTACTTTTCCCGCCTCATTTCATTTCCAATTTTGAGTGAATCAAGTCAGATCACGCGACCAGGGGGGACGTACCCGGTCACGTGATCAAATCGTGAAGCGTACACCGGGGCAAGGTGTGGGGGCCCCCCCGGGCCCCCTTTTAAAAGCGGGGGGTTGGCGGCTGTGATGTAGGGGCCCCTCCTTGCCCCTCGCTGGAACCACTTGTTTTTTTGCCCAGGATTTTGACGTTGTCCGTGTCAAATTTGGTGTTGCTTGGAGTGCAGGGTGCTCCGACAGGTGAAGAGTCCCTCTTGTGTTCTGTGGTTCTTTGGGGGGGGACGTTTGTTTCTCCAATGTGTTGGTTCCCGTCGTTCGCAGATGACGCCGGATTTGTCAAGTTTGTTGGTTTTTCCCTTGGGGGCGACAATTTGGCTGGGGATGGTGTTGGTGGGTTTGGGATGGACCGCGACCCCTATTTTTCCTGTCTTCTGGTCGGTTTCATTTACACCTCCACGTGGGAATGGTGATATGTCCTTGCGCTTTGTTCTTCGCTTTGGGGTTTGGGCGAGGGGGGAAGTTTTTGCCCCCGGGGCTTTTTCCCGGCCCACTTTGGTACCCCGAGGGGAGACTTCCTTCAGGTAGTCTTTTCCTTTGCTGTGTCCTTGGTTGAGCGATGGTTTGGCTCTGTGGGTGAGGTTCGAATCCCCCAATTTAAATGTTCCAGAGATGGTGGTGGCGTCGAACTGAAAGTATTGGGTTGTGTGGGTCGGTTTGCGGTAGACCCTGAAAGGGGAGCACCCGTCTGTTCTGGTGGGGTGTCCACTTGCAATGGGTCATTTGCTCCCCTTTCCCCCGCGAATTTGATGGCTGGAGTGGTTGTTCGATGTTCGTGAAAGCTCCACGGTCGTTGGGGTAGGATAGTCATGGTGCGTTACGTGCGGCCCCCGTAGCGGGGGACAGTGGAACGAGGCCAGTGCTTTCTCTTCAAAACCTCCATGAAGAGGTTGGCTACTAAAAGGGGTCCCCGGGGGCCCCCCGGCTGCTCCTTCTTTTTGTGGGGAGAACTCGCCCTTGGGGGGTGAAACAGGTGGTAGTGAGGGGGCAAGTAAGATGTCGCCAAATGTTTTTCCACGTCAGAGATGTGCGTTGGTGGAGAGTTTGGTCGTTCGAAAACCTGCGTCTAATGATTTCCCCCGCTCTCTTTCATGGTTACACCGGTGAAAAGTGCCCAGACGTCTTTTGAACCAAAGGGTTCATCCTGGGGGAAAAAGTTACTTTCTCGTTTTTCCACTAGGTCAGCGCTGTTTTGGATGTGGTGTTCTGTGTGTCCTCGGGGGGGCAGAATGTCCGCCTGAATCTCCCCCTTATCATGGGGAACCTCTGGAGCAACTTGGGACAGGGGGGACGTCGTTCTTGTGCCCCTTGGTGAACCAAGAACTTTGGGGCATTTTTCACGGGGCGTCAGTTTCCTGTTGTTCCAACGTTAATCGGCCCGAGTCTTTGGGTATCTTTTTCAGTTTGTTAGAGAACTTGGTTGTGGGATTTTTTTGGGGAATTTTCATAGGTTGCGTGTTTTCCAGGAGTTTGTTTCCCTTTGTGTACAGGGTTTTGGGGACATGGTAACTGTTACAGATTTTAAATTTAGGTCCAAAAAAAAACTCCCATGACAGGGCTGTACTCTATGCTTTTATAACATCCCCCAGCGACAACCGGGCCCCAAAAAGAGATACAGACACCTACAGTGCTGGTCAAAAAAATTTGAGGGGGAAACTTTTCAAAAACGCATCCTTTTAAGAGGATGAAAAATCGACTGTTGTGGTCCGGGACCCCCAGTTTCCCAACTGAGCCCGAAGAAAAATCAGCTTTGGGTAGGAGCCAGTCAGGGCTGAAAAAATCCCACAAACAGTTGATGGGAATCAAAACCCTTGACCTCCCAGCCGGGAATCCACGATGCTAACTACATCCCCACGGCTGGGGGTTGATGGAGGTCTTTTTCCCCCTTCCTGTCACCTGAACTTGAGGGAGGCCCTTTCCTTTTCTCTCTTGTCTTTTTGGGAATATGGGGGGAGGGCCCCTCTTTCCCTCCTCATTTTAACGGCATGGGGGAAAGGGGGAGGGTTTTTTAAATCTTAACCCACTTTTTAGCGGAGAAATTGTTTTGGTGTGTGTGTGTGTGTGTGTGTGTGGTGTGGTGTGTGTGTGTTGTGGGGCGCTTTGTATATGTGTTTTGGTGTGTCCGTGTGTGTGTTTGTGTGTTTTGCAAATTTGGGGCTAAAAAAACAATCAAAATATAGAAGTTGTAAAATTTTACTTTTCTGCCCCCGGGACATCCTTTCGGGGGGAGTATTGTTTTGTACATTTTTTTTTGTTTATTGCGGTTTACACTACTCTTATAAAAATTTTGGGACTTACCCGTTTCTTTTTTTGTGTATTAAAGGGTTACCCTTATTTTGCCCCCATGTTTTTATCTGTTTATTTTTTTTTGGGTTTTTTGGGGGGACGGGTTTTGGCAGGGTCCATATCTAAAAAGGGCAGCAATTTAAATTTCGTTGCTCAAATTATTGGCTTATGAACGTTTGGGGTTTCCCCTTTTCTTTCGGGTTTCTGGTGGGACCATTTTTTATTTTTTCAATTCGGAGTTTTTTGCCCATTTCCCCAAAATTTTGCAGTAATAAATTTTCGTTCCCGTTGAGGGGGAAAAAGAGTTTCTTTCTTTTCCTTTTTATCTGCGTAAAAATTTTTGAAACGCCCCCCAGACCCCTTGGGGGGGAGGGGATCATCGCCTACATTATTACTGAATCCCGGCAGCCCATGAAAAATTTTCCTATTGGACTCCCCCAAAATTTTAAATTTATATGTAAAAGGTTCGGGTTAAGGAATCTCGCGGTATGTTGGGAAGCCCGGATTTTTTTTTCACAATGTTCAAAAGTATTTTCCCCCCTTCCCTCTCCCCCCCCCCTTTCCCTTTGTTAAAGAGTATGGGGCAACATTTTGTCGTCCAAAAATAGAAAAAGTTTGCTGTTTTTTTTTCTTTCCAGTAAATTTATGGGGGGAAGGGGAAAAAAGGAGAGGGCTGGGGGCCCCCAAGGGAAAACCCTAAATTTATTACGTTTTTGGGGCCCTTGGCCAATTTCTCAATTGAAGTTTGAAGATTTAAAAATCCCCACCCACGGGAAAATTTTCAGCAATTTTTAAATTTCCCAGTTTTCATTAAAAGCATCTTACTAAAGGATTTTTACTGTTTTGGGGGGAAAAGGGGGGGAATGGGTGGGGGAGGGGAAAGCCCAGATTTCCAAACCAAAGGGCATTTTTCCAAAATTCTCTTTTTCCCAGTCATGCGCACCAGGGCGGGAGGGCCCACATTTGCCCGGTATAAAAAAACCCCGGAAAACAGTAGACACAAGAAAAGCCCGGGGGAAAATGGGGAATTTTTAGGGGGGACGTTTTATTCAGGGGGGGCTTGGGCCCCTTTTTATTTTTGGGTCACAGTTTTGTTTCTTTATTTTAATTTTGGTTTTTTTGGTTCATGGGTTTTTTTCCTATGGTTTTTGATTGTTACTTTCGAGTCGGGATTTTATTCTATCGTTTTTGTTTGAACGTTTTTTAAAAGGGGCATTTTTTTTTCTATGTTCTCTTTTTTTAAAAATGTGGGGTCAGGGGGGGATTCTTTGTTTTTTTGTTTTCGGGGTTTTGGGGGTATTCTTTGACGAGGGTTTTGTTTAAAGTTTTGGGGTCAGAATCATGTGTGTGTGTGTGTTTTTGTGTGTGTGTTTTTGTGTGTGTGTGTGTGTGTTTTTGGGGGACAGGGGTATTACTCCAGGGGTTTTACTTTATATTTTACTGAAAGGGTTTTTTCATTTCTGGGAAGGCCCCAGTCTCCATGATGCGCATTTGGCAAATAGCTTTGGGGAAAAGGGGATTGTGGATTCAAACCCATAAAACAAAAAACCACTTTTTTTTCTTTGGGTTTTTTTCTGCCCTGTCGGGCCATGGTTAGGGGTTCCAAATTTTTGCACTCTGAGATTTTTGGGGTCGACTAAAGGGGCCCACCGGGGGCATAGATTTGGGGGATTTTTTTTTTTTTTCGGGTTTGGGTTTTTCCTACCTAGAATTTTGATTTTCCCTGGGGGATCAGTTAAAAGTTTGGGAAGCCTGGAGTCAAAAATCACCAATTTAAGGGGAAAATTTCACTGGGGGACAGCTGATCAAATTTCGGGACCAAAAAAGCAGGTAAAAAATTGCCCTGTATCTCCCCGGAAAACTGGTTGACACCCTTTTGTTTTGGGAAAACTTTTGGGACGGGGGGCTGAAAAACATACTGACATGGCCTGACCGGGGGCCGGGGTTGAAAAGGGGATTTACCCAAAAATTGGAAACCAAAAAGGGTACACCCCTTTGTTTTTCCAGTCTCAGGCCAAAAGGGAAAACAAAATTTAAACCACCCTTCCCTTTTCATTTCATTTAGAAATTCATTAAAATATGTTTTAAATTTTCTGGGGGCCCTTTTCAGGGTTTTTGCTCTTTACTGGGAACTAAATTTTTTCCCCACCCCCCCAAAAGTCCATGGGGGGGTTGTACTAAAGTATCTGTTTTTGGGCCCGGTTGTTCATTGGACTGTCATTGGACAAAAACTTGGGTTGCCCCCTCTGTAGGGGGGACAATTGTTAAAGGTTTTTTGGGGGACAAAAGCATTTTTTTCATTCATGGGGGCTTGGTTTTTTGGTTTTTCAAAAATACATGGGGGGGGAGTGGGGAAAGTTTGAAAAAACACTGAAAATTTTGCAGCCGGGTTTCCAGGGGGGCTGCTTAAGGCCACGGAGGGGGGGCGGGGGCAAAAACGCCCGGGCGGGGGGTCCTTAAGCCCCCCCCCCGGCCCTTTTAAAGGGGGGACGGGTTTACTGCTTTTTCCTTTCATACAAACCCTAAATTTTTACTTCTAAAGTACTTTTTGATTTAAAAAATATTTCAGAAAAAAAAACAACAAAACCCAATTTTCCCAAATGTCCAAGGGGAGTCGAGGGGGGGAAACGAGTAAAAAAATACAGATCGGGGAAAAAACCCGGGGCACCCCACCATCAAAGTACAAACGGAGGAGAAAAAAATTGCAAAGACGGGGAAAAACCGGGGTTTAATGCGGAAACTACTCCCCCCCTTTTAAATTGGGGAATCGAAACAAGCACCTCTTTAAAACCACCAAAAGGGCTTGGTGAGTGCCTTTATTAAAAAAACCATACTGTGTTGCTTAATGCCCAAAAGGGGTTGCTGAGGTTTTTTGCAGGGGCTTTCTTTGGATGTGATAGTTGGGGGGGGGGGGTCAAAATAAACAAAAGGTTTTATGTTTAATTTTCCATTAGGGCAGCGTTTTTGGCCACCTTTTTGCTGGATGGGTTTTAAGAGGGAAAGAAGGGGTTAAAAAAAAAAAAGTTTAAAGGGAAAGAATTTTAAATTTTGTGCCTTTAAAAAAAAACAGTTTGCTGAAAGGGTGGGGAAAAAAAAACCCCTGCACACAGTTTTTGTCATCAACCGTTTAAATGATGGGCCATTAAGTTTTAAAAAGTGGAAAAAACCCAAAAATAAAAGATGAATATCAACCCCACAAAATTTTTCCCTTTAGCCCTCTTTGAAGGGCTATGAATTTTTGACCCCCCAAAGACCCCTCAGCTTCCAAAAAAAGATTTACCTTTAACCACAAAAGTTGACCCACACCTTAAAAGGGGTTTACATTTTTAAATGTAATAATGCCATTAAAACCTGAAACCCTTTTAATGTTAAAAAAAATGATAAAAGGGGGCCCCTTTTAAAAGGGTGACCATCGTATAAAAAGAATAAACCAAAAAACCGTATGTAATTTAAACCCTCAACCCTGGAAAAGTTTACAATTTAAAATTTAAATACCAAAAAAGATGATGGTTGGCTAAATTTTCCCTAAAAATTCCCGCAAACCCCTTTTTGATGACTATTAAACCTGGGAAAGAAGGGGCCAAACAAACTGGGAAATTTGGGTTCCCAAATGTAAAAGAAGGGTTTATCAACCCAAAAAAAGTGGGGGCCCTCAAACTGTAAAAACGGTTTATCTTAACTGTAAAAGATGACCATTAACTATAAAAAGAATTTAAAAAAACTGTAAAAGATGGCTATCAATTTAGGGAATTTACCCTTTTAACCCCCAAAAAGGGTGACCCCTTTACGCCTTTTAAAAAATCCATCATTAAATTTATTTTGAAACATTTATTTTAAAACCCATTTTGATCATTTATGAACCCTAAAATTTAAACCCATTAATATGCTCCACTTCCCAAAAAAAAAAAAAAAAAAAACCCCGATAGAAAATGACCGATCCACATTATTTTTCATTAATTTTTATTATCATTACTGTTTTTCATTACTACTTATATATTCGCCCATCCTCTGTTAGAGACCAAGCTCTAAGCGCTTTACAATCCATGCTCTCGTTTTCAAAAGTCGATTGAAGGTGATGTAGGCCCCCTACATTTTTGTTTATTTTTTCCCTAACCCTTCAGTCGGGAAAAACAGTCATTGGTTTTCATTCAAATTTTTTCAGTGCCCGCCCGTGTATTTCATCTCATCCCTTTCCAAAAAGCCAAAAATTGGACTTTTCCGAAAGTTGGTGTTGGGTTTTATGTTTTGCAAAATGTTATGCATAAAATTTCACACACGGAAACCCCTGTTTTTTGTCTCATTTTAAAAGGAAATTTTCTGGAAAAGGAGGGCAGAAAACCGGGAAAGTGAACTCCCCGGGAAAAAAAACCCCCATCTACTGAAATTGGGCCCCGTGGGATTCAAACCCCAACCCAGGGGGCCGCTAGGATGGGGGAAGTCCCGGTTTTTCTACCCAAATGGGCTATTCTGACATGATACCAAAAGGGGAACGCCCCTGTTGCAATGACTTTTAAATCAAAGGAATTTTCCAAGATATCACTAACGAGTTAACAAACGCAAATATGAAAAGGGGAAAAAAATAGAAGGTATTGAAAAAGGAAAAAAAAGTTTTTAAGCAAATTTCCCCACCCTTTTTTCTCTTTGTTTCTTTACTCCCCAGTACAAAATTTTTTAAGGGTCACAATTCTCTCTTTTTTTTCTTTTTAATCCTCAGCTTCAATTCCCAAAATCCCCCAAAATTCCCCTCTTTTTTTCTTTCCCCTTTTCAGAACAATTTTCCAAAAATCACAATTCTTCTTTGTTTCTCCATTTCAGTACAATTCCCAAGTCACAAAATTTTCTCTTTTTTTTCCAAAAATTTAGGGTCCCAAATTTCCCAAAACAAATTCTCTCTTTGTTTTTTCCAAATTTTTCAAACTTTACAATTCCCACGATCACAATTCTCTCTTTGTTTCCCCATTCTCAGCCAATTCCCCCGATCACTTTTTCCCTTTGTTTTCCCTTCTCAGCCCATTCCCACGACAAAATTCTGTGTTTTTCCCATCTCAGCTAAAATTCCCCGATCACAATTCTCTCTTTTTTTTCTCCACTTCTTAGCTACAATTTCCCAAAAGATCCAATTCTCTCTTTGTTTCTCCATTCTAGCTATAACCCCAAGATCAAATTCTTCTTTTTTTTCCCCACTTCTCAGCCAAAATTTCCCACGTCACAATTCTCCTTTGTTTCTCCATTCTCAGCTACAATTCCCAAGATCAAATTCTCTCTTTGTTCTCCATTCTCAGCTACAATTCCCCCACGATCACAATTCTTTGTTTCTCCATTCTCAGCTCAATTCCCAAAAATCCAAAATTCTCTTTTTGTTTCTCCACTTCCGCTACAATTCCAAGATCAAAAATTCTCTTTTGTTTTCCACTTCTCAGCTAAAATTTCCCCACGTTTCAAAATTCTTCTTTGTTTCTCCACTTCTCAGCTAAAATTTCCCCACGATCCAAAAATTCTGGTTTTTCCCTTTCAGTTCCCAATTCCCAAGATCACAATTTCCTCTTTGTTTCCCCATTCTCGCTAAACCCCCGTCAAAATTCTCTTTTTGTTTCTCCACTTCTCAGCTACAATTCCCACGATCACAATTCTCTCTTTGTTTCCATTCTCGTCAATTCCCCGATCAAAATTCTTTTTGTTTCTCCATTTCAGTCCCTTCCCACGTACAATTCGTGTTTTCCACTTTCAGCTACAATTCCCCAAACCAATTCTTCTTTGTTTCCCCACTTTCAGCTACAATTTCCCACGATCACATTCTCTCTTTGTTTCTCCATTTAGTAAAAATTCCCCAAGTCCCCAATTCATGAGTTTTTTATATGTACCCACCACAAAACCCCCATTTTTAAAAGCTAGCCCATTTTATTTTCCCGAAAAGATGTTAAACACCCCAGTGTACATGTGTTTTTTTTGGTCAAAAATCCCCCAGCACCGGGCCCTACTCTTTTTGAAAAAGGAAATAGGACTTTTGTGAGAAAGTTCTCTAAGTAGCATTCAGCACGGCCCCGGTTTTAAAGTTTCCATTGGGGGTTTGGTGGGAGGGAGTCCCAAAATGTTTAGCTCGAGAGTGTCCTTTCCAACGGGTGTCTCTGCTGGGTTGAATCCCCCCCTTAGAACAAAAGCCCCCTCTTTTCCCCTTTCCCCCAAAAAAACCCCCCGTTTCACCATACAAAACATAAAACACGAAATTGGCAGAAATAGGCAGAAATCATAAACATTTCAACAAAAAAAAGGGGGTGAAAGGGCCGCTCTCCCCAAATTTAAACCTTCTAACTGGCAAACGGGGTCCCCGCTGAGGAAGGCCGCTGTCGCTAGAAGAGACTTGGATAAAAACCCTTCCACCGAACAAAAAGAGAGGCCCTTTTGTGCCCCCCAAAACAAAAAAATGTAAAACGAACAAAAAAAGGGAATATTCGAAACAGTCCTAGGATTGGCTTTTTAGAACATAACAAAACAACCCCACAGCCCCAACAAAAAAGCACCAAAACAAAGCTTTAGGGGGACCTGGGGATCCAGTTTTTCTCTACTTCCATTGACTGAAAAAAAGGAAAAGAGCTGCTGAGCAAAACTGTGGTCTTCCCCTTACTTGAATGGAACAACCTTCCACCACCTGGCCCCGGCCCCTGCGGGTCAATGAGCAAGGGGGGAGGTAACCGCCATCAAATTTTTTACCTAACACCAAGTTTTATTGCCCTGCTTCATCTAGCAACGACGTGCTAAGGCAGTACCTCTGTCCAAAGCACTGGCGGGGCTGTATACCTACACGGCCCCAACTTTTTGCGGCCTCCGATTTGAGAAAAGGCAGATAAAGGGGGGAAAAAAAAAGGCAACCAAATATTCAGTAAAGGCTAAAGGTTTCTCCCGGATTTTCCACTAGTGGGGAAAATAAAGAGGGTGAAAAAGCAAACTGTAAAGGCAGGCGCGCTGGAAAAAACCAAAACCCCTTGAGCTAGAACGGTAAAGCCATTTTTGCGTACATTTAGGTCATGGGAGAAAATACCCCCCGAAGGTTGGGGGGCAGTTTTCTAAACTGAACTTCCCCAAACCTCACCTCTTCGGTTAAATAGGGACATTGTAACTCCAGTCCTGTCTCTAAAGTTCCCCATTTTTCCCCGGATGAATGCCCCTATAGAGTACAGGCCCGATCACCCGTTGCCTTTTTTTTCCCGTGGGTTTTTCCACCTTTTTTACCTTGTCCAGCATTCAAAGGCCATGGGGGTTCCCCTAAAAACAGGGATTGCAGTCCGGCAGGTACTGTGGTTTTTTTCCCCGGTGAAAAATTCAAAAATGCAAAAACCCCCTAGCATGGTGTTTTTTTTTTCCTGTTTTTGGTAATCCGAAACCCAAAAGAAAAATCATGGGAGTAGGGTTCCTGTTTTTTTTGGCCCCTCCCCCTAAAGAAGGGAAAGGTAACACCATTTTGATTTTACTGTTTCTTTACACCTGAAAAGGTCTGGGTGAACTGGGGTTTTTTACCTTTGTATCATTTTTCAACCTTCACAATCGGGGATCAAATTGCTAACCATTTTTTAAGGGGTGACCTCTGCATCTAAAAGGGGAAAAAATCGGGGGTTTGATTTTCAAAGAGAAAAGAAAGGGAGAAGGATGTGTTGGTTAAAAAAAGAGGGGGGGGGGCAAGTTTAAACTTAAAGAAAATTGGGCATTTATAAAGATTTTTTTCGGAAACCATTCGTTTAAAACACCCACCCCCCCACCCACCCCCCCCACACATTCTTGCCCTGCCAGTGTAAAGAATCTTTTTCTGTGTAGTGGCATTGAGAATGTCTTGCCCATTTTTTCAATCATCTGGTCCATGGTTTGGGGGGTGTTGTGTGTGTGGTGTGTGGGGGTTGGTGTGTGTTGGGCCAGTTCTGTGTGTGTTCTTGTTTTGGGTTTGGTGGCTTAAGTGTGCATGGGTGGCCCCCGGTAGGGAAGACATATGTATATTTTCCTCTTTCATCCCAAAGCAAGAATATTCTGTCTTTTACAAAAAACAGTTTTCCATGTGTGTGTGTGTGTACATGTGCACTGTATTTGGGTGGGCAGGAGAAATATATTATCTTTTTCTCTTCATCCAACCAGTATATTTTCAAAAAGAGGGTTTGTAGACTTACGTGTCAAAGTTATGAAAACTGTTTCCCGTTTCAGGTTTTTATTGCAAGCGTTTTGCATGGTCAACTTAGAGGGAAAGTAGGGAGTTTTAATCCTTCCTGTTTCTTGGTATACTTACCATGTCATACTGATGCTGAAAACCAGGTGTACCCGGCAAAGTTTCAGAGTTTGGCTGGCACGCTTTTGCCAAACTTTTTTTGTCAATCTAGTTTGTAGCTGGATGAAACATGCATGAAAGATTTAGTAGATATCCCTTTTGCCTCTTTCTTATCCCCGCAATTTGTCTCAAAACAACTTCTTTTAGCTTGTTTTTTGTCATTTAGTCAGTTTTTTCCTGGAATTTTCTCCAGCGTTTCTGGTGCCCAACAAGGTACTGTTGAACCCACGCTTACGTCAGAAACAAAGGGGAAGCACAAAGGCCTATGGCCAGTGAGCCCTGCAGCAGGGTCATCAAAGTCAGGCAAATGTTACTAAGTGGCCCCGCATGTCGGGCGACAAACATTTTCACAGAAAATTTGATGGGGGTTTTAGCATGAATTGACTGGGGCTTTTGGCCGAAAATGCGGATGTTTCTGTGGGTTGTTTTTGTGGAAAGTGTTAATAGGAAAACTTGGTTTTTTAACACAGTAAGCGAAAAAGGGTATAGCTTACAAGAAACTGATGTAGTCAGAATATGGCCCTGGAGACTATAATGGAAGCTCCTCATGCTGATTGTGTGACTACAATGGAGTCCCCTTTCTGACTTTCAGGGACAAAAGAAATTTGCTGTTTTTAACCAAACACACCCCTGCTTCTATGGTTCTCACTTGAAGCCAAACCCAAATGTCAAAAAAATTTTCGAAAATTTTCAAGACCCAAGGACTAATTCCTTTTTTTAATTATCATCTAAAAAAACCTGAGCTAAACTTTCCTTTTTTTTAGATGTGGTAACCCCTTTAGATCTATAAAAACAGGGCTCTTTCTCCTGATCTACATCAAAAATTTAAAAATTCCATAGCCTATCTGCCCAGGGCGTGAACGTCGAAATTCCCTGCCTAAGGCCAGAGATGGAAAAGGGCCCCCTCTGTCTCTTTTGCCACCCTTTTAAATTTCCCGAATTACTCGGATCCATTTTAATGCTGGATGGAAGGAGGGTTTTTAAATTAAAAAAATCCCGGCCACACTTACTTTGAACTCATGACCATCCCCCCCTTTGCCCAATGCTCTAATTAATACAACAGTCTAACAATAAAAACTACGTTATTAGTCCCTTTCAAAGATTCTATGTGCTGACAATCCCGCTTCAGTACACAACGGGCTGCCTACCCGGGGGTAGTGCCGAATAAAAGAGCTGCATCCGGCGCCGTTAGTTTTTCCCATGTCTCGTAAATTTTGTTTCACTCTTTTTTCCTTATTTCCCTTTCATTCTTTAAATTTCTCACACAGGGGCATGCTATGTTTTATTGTGCACCCATACCAACGCCCAAACCGGGACCTTTTTTTCCCAAAAATTTGGTGATGCGTTTTTTCATGTAGAAGTTGTGACATTCCCACAGAACCTGGTTTATAGTCTATTCCAAAAGGCGTTTGGAAGGGGTTTCAGAACCAATGTTAACCCAAAAGGGAAAAACCCCCTGTACCAAAATGGTCCGGCAGGATTCAAACCGAACCCCAGGATCACCAAGATAAAAAGTCGGCGCTTACCATGAGCCATTCCACCCCCCCTCCCCTTTTTGACTATGGGCCATCTTGTTTTCTTAATTTCGTTAAATGTTTATGCGGGTAGAGTCCAGTTTTTGGGTTTTTTCCAATTAAAAAAAATTTTAAAAAGTTTTATCGTTTAAAAAAATGGGAAAACTGTTTTATTTCAAAAACCCCAAAAAATTTCATTTTTTTTTCTTTCTTCCCCTCCCCCCCCCGAAACCCCCCCCCCACCTTTTTATCAGGCGCAAATCAATTTCCCAAAACTTTTACCCCAAAATCGTTTCTCAGACTTTCAAGGCAAAAAAAGGGAAAACTTGTTTCTCAGAATTTTTTCCACTTTTAAGACCTGGAAAGAAAAATTAGTAGTTTTAGCTGAGTAACGTGAGCTCAAGAAATGTTCAGGTCGGAACAAAATAACAGTATTTGAGCACTGCAACCCAAAAGTGATGACAAAAAAGCATCTCCCGTAAATTTCAACGCTCCATCCCATAACTAAAGTCAGGTTGAAAAGCGCTCAAACAAAAATTCAATCTCCTTCCTTCCAGAAATCACTTGATTTGCAAGATCAATGTAAACCCCCACATATGTTTGTGCTGCTATGTGGCCAAACTTTGAAGTACAGCTGCAATCAGGGGTAGACAAATGACCTTTTGCACAATAAGTATGTGCTGCGATCTTTTAAAATGCGGCTTTTGGAGGGGGGGGGGTGGGAGGGGCTCCAAATGAACAAAATGCACCACAAAATTGACAGCAACTGATTATTGGAACGTGGCAGGAAGGGACCATTGCGGCATTAAAAGCTTCCAGGTATCGAACTTGGGTTTACCAAAACTTCCCTGTATTAAAAGTCTCTACACAACATTAAATAAATACAGCAACCTCTTTATAAGACCCTTGAAGAGACCCTCTCTTTAAGACTAAATTTTTTTGCAGGATGATTTTACTAAAAATGACCACTCTTAAGCGACTTCTCTAAAAACGCGTTTGGCCCCTCCGTTTTGGAATTTACGACCATGCCATTCGTGTCGCATGGTAAAGGGGAAACAACGCAGACTGCCCCCAATCAAGGTCGCTTCCTTGTTAAAAAAAAAGCGGAGTGTAGGAAAAACTGGGGAAACGTAAAAGAGAAGCCTTAAAACTTAAAGAGGAGTGGAGGTGATTAAAAAAAGTTTTGGGGTAAAATGTATCTTTTTGTCGAATTTATGAAGTTGGCAAGACCCATTGTCTTGTTTTTTGCTTTTAATCTGTAAAAAATTTACTTTTTCGATGCATTCGGTTTTTAAATTTTTTGGCTTGGAAAAATTCATCTGTGAGAAGTGTTTGTTCTGCAAACTGCCCGGTCCCTCCTCCATTAAAAGCCCCCTCCAATTTAAGCCAAATTTTTTGGGACTTTTGGGTCTTTAAATAGAGGTTTGACTGTTTCAATCTGCACATATGATGTTTGAGCAGCCCCTAAAAATTAACTGAAAATAAGAGAAACTTACCTTTTGTAATAAATGTCCCGTGCCCCTTCCTTCACAAAAATAAAAATTTTTAAAAACCTCAAAAAAAGGGAAAAGCAACCGCGATTCCCCATCTCTGTGGGAAACGAATAAATTAATAAACCTATTTCAACAAATCTGAAACCGGGGCAGAAACATTTTGTCCTTAATATTTCAAAGTTGGAGCATAGGGAAGAAATTCTATGAAAGCTTTTCACCCCCCCGAATCATGGTAAAAACACATCATTTTTAAATCTGGCGCACTGGGGACAAAAATGATCTCAACTCTTCACCACTCCGAACCATGGAAAAAACCCCATGATTTTAAATCCTTAGTGCCAACTTTGCCGTTCGCGACAACGGCTCACAGCCGCGTGCCGAATGCGACCAACTTGGTTACCTAACCCTGTACTCTCACTTCCAATTGTGAGATGAACCCCGAAAAAAAACGTCATTTTGGGGGGATTCCCTCCCCTGTGCTCACCCCATTTGCTTTGTCGAGTGCGTTCTTTAAGTGGTTTTTTTTTTTTTTTTTTTATTGTTTTTGTTTTTCCTTTCACTTGACGCCAAAACCCAAGCACTTCAGAACTCACCTCGCCGACTTTAAACAAGACCAGGTGCTAAAAAATTGAACAGCGGTCGTTGACCCTGATTGTAAAAGGGAAGCCCAAAAAATCAAAAGGAACTTTTTGGGTAGGAGAACTTGCCCGAATTACGAAAAGGAGGCGTTGCACGGGGCCCAAAGTAGTGGGGGGAGAAGCAGACGAGACTGGCTAACCCCCGGTTACTGCATGGCCCAGCGTTTTGGTGTTGAGCTCCCAGCAGTGACTGATGTTAAAAAGTCACTGTGGGGGAGCTAAGACTGTAAAAGGGAATGAACTTCAACCAGCTGGCTTGGGCCCAGTTGAAGGGCGCGTGGCCCCCTGACACATGTCAGAAAATGGCGAGAGAGTGTTTGAGTGGGTTTGACGTTTGATGGCTCCCAGGGTTCGAGACAACAGGCCTGTGCATTTTTTTCATAAAAAAAATTTTCTTTCTACAGGAGAGTGAAAGGGACTGTGTGTGTGTGTGTTGGTGTGTTTGTGGGTGGGTGGTGTGTGTTGTGTGGTGTTTCCCCTTTTTTTTCTTTCTGTGTACCGTTGGCATAAGAGTGTGTGTGTGCGGTGGGTGCGTTCGTGGTGCGTTTTTGGGGTTCCTGCTATTGGAGTGTTTGGGTTTAGGCTGTTTTTTCCATTTTTTTTGTTGGATATCCATACTTTCTGGTCTTCAATTGTGTGGGATTTTTCCTCCCCTTTTTGGTTTTTTGGCATGCTTTCTTTTTTTTTTTACGTTGACAAGAAAAATTTCCTTTTTTATTTTTCTTTTTTTTTTTGCCTTTAAATTCTAAAAAATTTGAAATTTTTGTTTACTAAACCATTAACATGTTTATATAACAAAAAATACAGTTACCCCCTCCATTTCCCAAAAAAAAGCAGAGAACTGGGTTTAGTTCCAGGATTCCCCATTTTTTAATATGCTATAGAAATAAGAGTGTTTTTTTTTAAAAGGGTGGCGATGGGGATTCATGCAAAAATAGAAAGTCTGGCGGGAAAGGGGGTAAAGTTAGAGCTGAACCTGGTTTCCACTTTGCACGAGACTTGGTGACGATTTTCCCGACTGAGGGAAAAGGGCCCCCCGTCAAACCCTTTATTCATCACCACGCTCTTCCCCTTTTTTACTTCCCTCCCCCGCTGCTGCTCAAAAGGCTCGTCGTTTCTTCGAGTCCCTCCCGAAAAATCAGTTAAAACTGTCACCACAAGGAGACAAAAAACGTTTAGTGTGAAAGGCAAAAAAACGACAGAAAGGGAAAAGGACGGGACACGGAGAGAGGAGAGTGGTTTTAGAGAGAGAGAGGAAAAGAGGAGGGGAGAGGAGAGAGAGAGAGAGATGCGAGAGAGCATGACAGAGAGAGTTGGGCAGACGGGGACAATAAAGCTGGGGAGGCGGAGGGGGTAGCTGGTGAGGAAAGGAAAAACGAGAAGCGGATCACATGTAGGTATTAAAACCTCTCAAACATGCACCAACAGAGGGCAAACCCTCAGCGAAAAAAAAAATTTCACTGGACAGTTTAAGGTAGACATTTAGTTTTAAAAGTTTTCTACACAAAACGACAAAAAAAACTATGGTTTTTCGTTGTACACCGGTCCAAACAAAACACATTTAAGGCTTTTTATTGTCACATGATAACAAGAAAAACAAAACAACATTTGATCACAGAAAAATAGAAACAGCAGACTAAAGACTTAAGTTTTTTAAAAAAAAAACAGGAATGGAAAAAGATTACATAAAATTCTAAACTGTTAAACAAACACAAAGCAAAAAAACCAGTCTGTCACTTATGCCCCCCTGCCGCATAGGCTATTCAGGGCGACCCTTTAAAAACTGCCCGAAATTGTTTAAAAAAAAAACAAATTTCAAATTTTAAAAAAAAATTTTAAAAAACGAAATTCTCCCTTTAGTTTGATTAAAAAAAAATTTCTTTTGAAAAATTTTAAAATTGCACTGCACAAGTCCAAACACTCCCGAATTTGCCCCGTTGAAAACATGCATGGTACACACCAAGGAGCTTTTTCACCCCTTTTAAAAAATAAAAATGGTTTAAAAATGTGGCCCCGGGGAAGGGCGGGGCGTCTCTTCCCTTTCAGACACCAGTTCCAGATGGGTAAAAAAAAACATTCTTTTGGAACGTTTGTTATTTTTTGTTTTGACCACTCTCTTTCCTTTTCTCTTTAAAAAATTTCGGAGCTTTGGGGTTTTAGTTCTCTGTGGGGGACGGAGCTGGAAGCTTTTACCTGTGGCACCTTTGCGGGTGGTAGCCATCTGATTGCCACGGATGCAACCCCGACCCGGAAACCAGAAGAACAACGTTGAATCCGCATGGTCGGGAAGTGTAAACTTCAAAAAAGGATGTAAAATACAGGGTGGGTTTTGGGTGCCGAGCAATGACCCCCCGGGCCCAAGTAGTCGTAGAAAAGGGCTTTTATTTTTCAGTGAGAGACCATTTTTAAAGCCAGTACAGAGCTTGAAGTTTGCAGTGTAGATGGAGCATCGAGCAAAAAAGTTGGAGTTCTGAGCAGGAGCTGTTGGCGCAGGCGGCTAAAAAACCTCCCCGACTTGGCCATTGGTGAAAAAAAAGAGTTCATCAAAATGGTTTTTTAGGCAGAGTAACAAGAGAATGGTGGAGTCTTTATGGTACTGGCCCAACAAAGTGACGTGAATTTTGGGTTTTTTACCCGGAAAGG
>JAMYXO010004621.1:0-10000 GCA_033310375.1 Conus canariensis | reverse complement strand
AAAGAGTGAAGTCAAGGGATCGTTTAGAATAACGGAAAAAAAAGAGAGTCGAAGAAGAGAAATTTAAGAAACGTGCACACGCCTCTCAAACGCTCAACTTCTACTATCAAAATACATACCCGATGTCAATGGACATGGAGGTCGGTGCTTAGTTCTCCCAGAAACTTTCACACAGTCGTCACGCTCCTCGGCTCGGCTTACGACTGGGTCTGCACGAGAGGGAATCTGGTGGAAACGTCATTGGCAGGTGGAGTATCCCATGAACTGGTCGAGGAGCCCATCAACTGGGGAGAAAGAAGCCCATTAACTGGTGGAGAGGCCATCAAATGGTGGAGAAGTCCATTCGCTGGTGGAGAATCCAGTGAACTGGTGGCGAAGTCCATTAACTGGCGGAGAAGCCATGAACTGGTGAAAAAGCCCATGAATTGTTGGAGAAGCTCACCGAGTGACGAGATGCCCATTAACTTGTGGAGAGGCCCATCAGATGGTGGAGAAGTCCATTAGCTGGTGGAGAATACCATGAACTGGCACAGAAGCCCATAAATTGTTGGAGAAGCCCATGAATTGGCGGAGGAGCCCCTGAATGGTGGAGAAGCCCATAAATTGTTGAAGGGAAGCCCATGAACTGGTAGAGAAGCCCATGAACTGGTGGAGAAGACCATGAAATGGTGGAGAAGCCCATGAAACTGGTGGAGAAGCCATGAACTGGTAAGAAACGACCCACGAACGGTGGAGAAGCCCATGAACTGGTGGAGAAGCCCATGAACTGATGGAGAAGCCCGTGAACGGTCGAGAAGCCCATGAACTGGTAGAGAAGACCATGAGCTGGTGGAGAAGACCATGAACTGGTGGAGAAGCCCATAAATTGTTGGAGAAGCCCATGAACTGGTAGAGAAGCTCAGGAACTGGTGGAGAAAGCCCATGAACTGGTGGAGAAGCCCATGCACTGGTGGAGAAGCCATGAACTGGTAGAAAAACCCACGAACGGTGGAGAAGCCCATGAACTGGTGGCGAAGCCCATCAACTGGTGCAGAAGCCATGAACTGGTCGAGAAGCGCATGAACTGGTCGAGAAGACCATGAACCGGTAGAGAAGCCCATGAAATGGTGGAGAAGCCCATGAACTGGTGTAGAAGCCATGAACTGGTCGAGAAGCCCATGAACTGGTAGAAACGCCCACGAAACGGTGGAGAAGCCCATGAACTGGCGGAAGAAGCCATGAACTGGTGGAGAAGCCCATGAACTGGTGGAGAAGCCCATGAACTGGTGGAGAAAGACCATGAACTGGTGGAGAAGACCATGAACTGGTGGCGAAGCTCATCAAGTGGTGGAGAAGTTCATGAACTGGCGGAGAAAAGCTCATCAAATGGTGGAGAAACCATGAACTGGTAGAGAAGCCATGAACTGGTGGAGAAGCCCATGGGCCTGGTGGAGAAGCTCATCGAATGGCGGAGAAGCTCAGTTGTAAGCAACCTAGCTCCCCCCCCCCCCCCTCCCCCCCCCCCCCCCCCCTGAAGTCCATATTTTTTTTTTTTTCTTACCTGCTCTCTGAAAAATGTACCTTTGACTTTCTTGTTCCTATTGACACCCACCCCCACCCACCCACCCCCACCCACCCACCCCCACCCTCCTGCAACACATCGCTACATCACGGGTTTACCACCACACACTGTCCTATACCACACTGCCACACCCCAACATCCCTTACTGTTCCATGCAGCACAACAACACCTCACAAATTTCACCGTGTCGAACCACATCACACCATCACAGTGCACCAGGTCACACACAACTTAGGGACCACGTGGCACAACAGAACACTACTAAAAACACCACATCACACCACACGACCACACCGACATCAATAACATCACTGCCACCAACACCAAGTAAAAGTTCACACAATAGAACGCTCGTAAACAGTAATTCTACATTGAAGAATTGAAAAAAGAGAGAGGAGAGAGAGAGACGGAGAGAGAGAGGAGAGAGAGATGAGAGAGGAGAGAGAGACAGAGAGACAGAGAGAACTATAAAATAGGCATTCTGGCTCACCCACCTCCGCCAGCTCCAACCGGCTGAAGCCGGTTTCGCTGTTGCTCCGCCGGCTTACCAGAATGCCTATTTTATAGTTCTCTAATAGTAAACACTTTACAAACATACATAATGTGTAGGATTATCTGTTTTTAACACTAATTTAGAAAACTTTTGAGACTTAAGTTTTTGCTTAATCCTTCGTTTTCTTGATCGTCTTCAATAACATCATTTTCACGCATACATTCATCAAATGCGTCTCTGTCTTTCATGTGGAATAAAACTACAGTCTTTAACTGTTCTCTAAAGTCTTTTAAAATGAGTTATATTTTTGACATAAAATCACACACTTATCCCAGATGTCTTCCACTGAAAGCTAGTTTTGATAAAGTATTTCTTTTTCTAAACTATGTCTCTTTCTGCCGAACAGTCATCTATAATAAATAGTGTCTGAGTTCCTTCAAACTGTCTATAAAAGTGTTCTAAGCACTCGCTAAGTTTATTGCTAGGATCAACTAAATAGATTTCATCATCCGTCCATATAAACCTTCTGTCGTGATATGCTTTGTTCCATTTGAGTTTTGGGGACAGAAAATTACAATATGATCAAAATTATAACGATAAACTGTTTGTAATAGGTCGAGGATAAATATTGTTTTTCCACAACCAGTCTGTCCACAAATCAAATGAACAATGAGGGGTTTTTGTCATAAAGTTTAACATCGGCATTGACACCAAAGTCGTCTGCTCCATAGTTTTAAAACATAATTTAATCTAATCCAGTTATTGTTTTTATCATACTCTCTGTCAAACTTGTTCAGTATAATAAAAACCTATAAGGTCCAAATGTGTAAGATTAATCCAGTTCAGTTCTGTAAGATCGTTTCTATTTAGACTAATATCAATTTTGTTGCTTGTTGTTATGACCTTAATATCCTCGCCATTGTAAAGAACAACAACAGTAACTTTAAGTTTGTCAACGTCTAAGTTTTGCCAGCTAATAAGAATTCCTTTCATAAGATTGTCACTGACGCCCAGAGCTCCATTTCTCGCCTCATCTTTAAGACAGAAATTTTAAATATCATTGTGAACGTGTCTCCTAATTTTGTGCGAGGAATGAACTGTAATTTTGTAGAAGCTTTCTTTAAAACGATTCTCTTTTGTGGAGGATGTACTGTTTGTCCCCAAACGGCTTTATTTCGATCTCTTTCCGACTGTTGTCCTCTGGCATAAGACTTACATGTAAAGGGCCAGAGTTCAATGCTTTTCTGAAACTTTTTTGCGGTCAAAAAATGTAAATGGGCTTAAGAATTCAAATTTTATGTCCCATTCTAAATATGGTTCTAAGTGCCATTTATTGTCAGTTTTTCGAACTATTTTATATTCATACTGACTGTATTATTTGCTTCTACATTGCGTAGTTGTTCTAGTTTAGGAAACCTTTTGCTGTCGCTAACCTCTTTGCGTTTATAATAACCATCTTTAGTGTACTCAAAACCATACAAAGTGCCTATCTCACCGTTCTGTTCAAAGTCCTCAACGTCTGCAAGGTCTTTTAATTCTAAAGTTAACACCTCTCAGGCGCTAATGTAACTCCTGATTCTTTGGTCCACGTGACATTTTTTTAAAAACAACGTATTATTTTATTTCTAAAACAATGTGCAGGTTATCACATTTCACGACTTTCCCTGTTTTATCTGTGATCTTTATATTAAATGATCTGACCCTCCCACAAGCTAATCTTTTAAACTGTTAAATTAGGGAATCGTTTAATTTCATAATCGCAATATGCAGCTTTCCTGATGGAAGAGCTCTTAAAACAGTTGAGGGCCTTCCATCATATAAGTTTTCATCAGTGCTCAGCTCATCCAAATGTACATTGAGTAATGAATGTAAGGCAAGATCGAGGGATTTTCTCCCACATAAGTAGTCTCTGTTTCAAAACTAAAAATGTATCATATGTAAAGCCTAACATTTTAGCTAGCTCTGCATTCAAACTCGCAAATTGCTTTTTTCTTTACAGGTTCGAATGTCAACATTATTTTCAAATTTGCATTGTTAAGTTTGAGGGTAATGGCGAAGTTACTCATTGCTTCTTTTAGCGAGCAAAACCCGTAATAACGATCAGGTATGGTTAAATGGCTAACTAAGTTTAATTTATTATCAAATTTTTTAATCTTATTATTTTCCTTGGATTACTTATATTAAACCACCGACTTTGTAAAAATTTCATGGAGTTTCAAACCTTCGGGTTCCGCATTATTATCAATAGCATACTCTAAAAACGAAGGACTGTCTTTGAGTTGTTATTGTTACAAACATTTTTAAAACAATTTAAAAATGAGTGCATTCAAATTTACTTTAATGCAAAATATTCTGTTGGGCCGCACTTCAATCTTAAAATTTAACAACTGACACCCTTGACATTTCTGTGATCAGTCTGACGCCTTTCAAGTAAAGGTTAGTACTCCATTAAACAGATATCTTAACCTCATATTAAAAAAGGACCACATCCCGAAAGTGTGGTTTAGTCATCCGATGCGTTTTTTTCAGAACCAGTTAAACTTTTGTTGTGTTTTGTGCATCAACTGGGTGTGGAGTGTCGTATGCTGATCATTTAAATCATCCTGATTTTTTGGTTTAGGTCAGTGTATAGATTTCATTTTTATTACACCTTCAGAGTATTTTATCTGAACTGCAAGCGCCATTACCAAATGACAAAACGTTTAATCCATTCAGCAACAGAATAGATTACAAGGCTTTTGAAAGGATCTGTAACGAATTTGATATTTGACCCAAAGACAGACTTTAGACAAAAGTTGGATCTTAATCATGGTTTTAGGCACCCTTATTTTTGGGGCGTGCACAGAAAGTATAATATGATTGGAATCCTCCTTACACATCTTTTCTTCAGGCTCAACTGTTCACCTGGGTCCATAGAGCAAGAGCATAAAACAGCATGGACAACATTTATTTTGGATACTTCTAAGGGCCTAACTAGAGCGGGAAATAGAACGAATAAACGACTCTATTCGTACTTATGTTTGGTGTTTGCTAGGTTCGCAAGCACAGGCAAGATTACATAACTGGATCCTTCTACTGGCTTTGATGCTCAAAAACAGTATTAGCAAATTTAGAGGACGCCATTAATTCTGCAATTGATTTGCCTTCAAGTATTAAAGGTACCAAAATGTTTTGCAATATGCAAGATCGAAAGTAGACTTTGCTGTCGGAAACTGGTTTATACATGCTACCTTTGACCTCAGGCTCAGGTAGGAACAAAAATTTAAACTACAACAATGAAATCCTTGTTGCAGGAAATGAACAGAAGGTTGGACAAAACGGACATAAATTCTGAGCCAGTAATATTACAAAACAATTAAAAAAAAGATGGCCCCCAAGATTAAGTCATCCAATCCCCAAGGCCAAAGCCCAAAGGCCATTGAAGACGCGGACTTTGTTCGTGATGACAGAATATGAAAAGACGGCACTTGTTTTTGGGAAATTAAACTGCCCTAGGATTATTGGTCTTTATCTTACTAAAGAGTAACCCAACTATTAAGACAACTAATCCCCATAAGTGCTAGCCATAAAGCCAACTACTTTACTTGCGGCAGACAAAAGCCAGTAACGATCCCTCCTATTATATAGGCAAAGAATTCTATTGCTTTACTGGCTAATTTTTTTAGTAAGTTTGGCAAGGTGATCGAGTTGTTTTTTTTACCCTGATTTATTGACGACGGAGTTGGCGGGCCTGGTGGCACTGCTCCCCCCCACCACCGCCGTAATAGCCAACACAGTGTACTTATTGCAAATCTAAGGTGTTATAACACTTGCTAATGTGACACTTGCTCTCTAAACAGTGTTCTTATTCGTTCTGCTAACGTTGTGTTTTCATATAAAATTCTTTGGTAGTTTCTCTTATTCTGCTCACTTGAGTTCGTAATTGGTTTCGGTTAGTAGACAGCATTCTAGTCTTGCTGATCTCTCTTGTTCAAGATCTTTTAGGTCTTTGTGTTATTCTTTCTTTTAACACCAGGTCGTAAGTTGTGGTCATCAGCCTCAACTAGTTTTTCTTTTCTCTTTTTATTTGCTCATCTAGTTCACCAGTTTTGCTAATTTGTTTGTTAATTCGCCTCTGATGCTTCTCAAGTATGATCAAGGGCCGTTATTTCTTCATAGGTTAGCGGCGGATCGTGGCATAGTTTTTAATACTGTTTCTTCTGAAAAACTGGTTTCTGCTTTATTATTTTGTTTGCTGTTGGGCTTAATCTTTAAGTTCCATGTTTTGCATTTGGTTATCTGTTGGGAGTTCCTGTAGTGTGTTTTGAAGTTTAGCAAACTGCCTCACTGTCTAATTTCGCGGTTTAGCAATGCCAGGCGATTTTTGATCGCTCACACTGAGCCTTTGTCTAATTGTAGTCTTTGCTAAAAAACTTTGATGGGTCTGGTTTAGATGGTAAGCTGTACAGGTTGTCCTTGCTCGTTTTTAAAAAAAACAAATGGTCATCTTTTGTTTCAAAATCATTAGGGTCTATAAATTCGGGAGGTTCTTGGGCCTAAACTTTGATTAAAATGATTTTGACCTTACTTTTGTTAATTCACGCCGCAATGATTGTAATGGATGTGTCAAAGGAGTCATTTCACTCATGTGTCTCCAGGATCAAAAACATCCATAATCTTCTTCAACTTCAATGCCTGCCATGTTTTTAAAATAATTAACTTTTTATTTTGTTTTATAAAAAAATGTCACAAGCATTATGGCTAATTCTTAACCCGCATAGAAGACTGAAAGAGCCCTTTGGCGTGAAGGGAAATAAACAGAATATTATTGTTCAAATAATCCATTACTATTGATTCAGATCAAATTCTTACTGTTAAATTTCCAGCCTAGGAGCAGATGAAGTGATTGTGCCGGGATCTGCACGGCTTACTTTCAAAAAAGAACTTGATTCAGAAACAGGACGTAAACAGGACAGTTGTACAGAACCTGGGAGGGCAATCGTTAAGAAAATTTCTATAAAACTTGAGGGGAAAGAAATATTTTCTTTACACAATGCAGACTTATTTCTAATCTTTTGTGATCTATGGCTAACCGCGAATGAAAGGGCTGCCCTTTCGCTTTTTCAAAAAATCGAAAGTGATGAAGCAAAAAAACAGAAAATAACGCCAAAAGTTGCTAAAGCCGGAAAACAAGCCGAAGTTTGGTAAATTTTTGGGGGATGGAAAAATCGCTTTTCCATTCCCCTTGGATTTGAGTTTTAAGGGGCGCATGCGCCATACTTTAAAAGGAGATTTAAAAAGACAGATTGTCATATGAATAACTTTTAATGAATAAAAAAAGTGTCATTAAAATCTACAGACATGATTCTAAGGAACAGATTTTGGCCCATCTCGTTAGAAGTTTTGGACTTTGTTAGCAAACCCTAATAAGAAAAGGTGTTTTGGCAACAATATCAGTCAGGTTTAGCAATATATTACGAAAAGAGTGTTTCATCATACTTAAATATCCTAAAAAGCAGGGCAGACATTTATATGGAATTTTAGTTTTTAGGGGCCCGGCAAGATCCCTTAAAGGTTTTTTTATTGCTGTGTGAAGTTGAAGAACCATTAAAAGACAAACTGAAAAGTTTATTAATCCTAAAATAACAAAGTAAAAATGTTAAATTGAGGGTTAGTCCTAAAATTTCTCGTTAGTGGGCTTAAAACCTTTTCTTTCTTTTTGGGAAATAGGGAAAATTGTTTGGAGGGGGGGGAGGTCTTAGAAGTCCAACATTTGCCTTGTGTTTTAAAGTTTCCTACCCTTCACAGTGTTGACTTGATGAATTATTTAACAACGAAATACGGTTTATGGATTGAACTTAAGGTCAACAAGGATAATCATTTGCATGGGAGTGGGAGAACAGTTTAAAGACTTTAATAAACATTCAAATTGATAAAAAAAAAAGAGATTGATAAAAACTTAATGTATATTTGTTTTTTAATATATGATGCGCCGCTGAAAATTTAAAAATAACAGTTTAAAAAAGAATCCAATACTAAATTATTTTTATTTTTTAAAAAAAGCTGTTGTTCGGTTTTCCAAAAGTCCCCAAAAGAAGAGAAAACTCTGTTGCTGTAGACATAAAAACTTTTTTTGTTTAAAACAAACATAAACAATGCAAACCCAATAGAGCAGGACCTTTTCAAAAACATTTTTAAACAAACGAAGGTTTTCTGCTGTTTTAATGCTTGTTACATATGTTAATACGGAGCATCGACAGTATGCTCTATCGCAGGAACAAGGGGTAGGTCTCTTAGCACAGGGGGTAGGTTTTCGCCGGCAGCCAACCTCTAGGTGGTTTGTCTTTGCTTTTGGTTTATGCTTTAAAAAAGCTGCAGGTGCTTTTCAGGCAAAAAAATTTAAAAACTAAACTCCAAAAGCCCCACAGCCCATGGTTTTAACTAATTACGCTAAACTTAGTTCCTTTCAAACTGACAATAAAAAATAGCACTTGCCGACCGGGGGCATCACGGATGAAGAAATTTAGTCGTACGGCGGGTTTTGGGAATACCCAAAAAACAAAAGTTTGATTTTTCAAAAAAAAGGCAAGGGCAACTTTTTTTTTCAACAGCCAGCACCGACCAGAATTTTAAAAAAGGGTGTTTAAAAAAAGTTAACGAAACATTAACTCTGTTCAAACAGCTCACCCTTTTTCAACACCAAAGGGCGTTTTACTTTTGTTTATGAGTCAAGCACAAAAGACCCGTTGGATTATTGATTTGAATTTTAAAATATTTTTTTTTTTTTTAATAAATATTTTTTGGGTTAGAAAAAAAAGCTAAAAATGGATAAGTTTTATTTACAGTTTTGCTCTTGGTTAGAGCAATGAAGAGGAAGAGCGTTTGTCAAAATTTAAAAGGGGGGTTTTAGAAGTTTATTGATCCAACAACCCTGCAGGCAAGGGTTTTTACATGCCCCCTTTCTCAAGTTCCAGGGAAACAAAAAATAAAACCCCCCAGTTAAAGTAAGGGTGTTTTTTTTTAATTTGACCTTTATAACAATTAAAAAGAAGAAAATCTAGAAGTCTGGGTCTCAAACCCAAACGCAGACTTTCTTTCTTTTAATGGGGTTAACACCCGGTTGGGCAGGGAACCAACTTTTTCCATTTTAATGAAAACCCTGGCAGCTAAAATGGAGGCTTGGTTGGTCTGAGGGTGAAGGCCTGGGCATCAGATTTAAAACAGGCCTAAGTATGAGCCAATTGTAGGCAAAATCTTACATTCCACTGCCTCAACATTGGTTGCAAAGAAAGGGAAATTCTGAACATAAAAAAAACAGGCGACAAAAAGTTTTTAAAGTGGTTTCGTTTTGCTTGGCGCATCACGGTTTCAAAAAGGGAGAGAGAGTTTCTAACTATCAACCTTGGGTCAGTGTCTTAACGTTGATGGACCCCACCTTTTATGGCTGTAGGCTTGACAGGGGTTTAAAAACAAAATCCAATAACCCGTTAAGGCTACACAGGGGCTGAAAGAAAAAAAAAAAAACCTTCTGCCAATTAGAGTGTCAAAGAACAGTTCCAACATAGGCGAACCAACCAAAAAATCTGTGACTTACTCCAATGCAAAGCCTTAATGGGTTTTCACTAAACCTCTAATACGCACAATGAGGGAGGGTACTGTGCATAATACAAAACCAAAAATAGCAAAAAAGAATTTTTAGAAAATGTTTAACAAGGGTTTCCGTCCGTTAAAACTTTCGAGCGAACATGTAAAACATTGTCTCAGCCAGTTGGCCCGCAATACCGAACTAATTTATGCCAAGAGAAAGGGAGTAAGGTTTAAATTTTAAGAATTAAAAAAAAAAATCCAGAGGTTCCATATGTTGTTTACGCAGACTTTGAATCGCTTATTGTTCCTTTATTTAGGGGGCCCCGCTCCCAAAAAATTTACCAAAAAAGTTAAAAAGGGGAAAACCCCCCCAGATTTTT
>JAMYXO010004620.1:0-17096 GCA_033310375.1 Conus canariensis | reverse complement strand
GGCTAGTCCCGTCGTCACTTGTAGTGCGAGGAAGGAAATCTGTGCCGCCCTACACCCATCTGCCACCTGGGTGCCTTCTGCTGATCTCTGCCACCGACCAGGAGGCTGAGCAATAAGCTCATTTCTGACGATAAGCCACACACCACGGACCTCCCCTAATAAGCTCATTGAGGGTGAGATTAACGTCCTATTGGCCTGAGGCCCTTAAGGACAAAAATAAGCTCAGTTACAGTTAAGGTGAGATTTACGTCCTATCGGCCTGAGGCCCTTAAGGACAAGGTTTCTTCAGACTCTAGTCTGTGTAGACTTGGTGCTGCTGTCCTCCGTGGTGGTTTGCTATCATTGGTCGTCTACTCCTTGTGGTAGTTACCCTTCCCTTCCTTTTACTCAGTTCCTTTCCAGGACCATTTTATATGGATCCACATGATCCAATTTTGGCCAGCTCGGGTAAAACACCCTTACTGGTCCCCCCCCCCCCCCCCCCCCCCGCAGCTGTGAAGCCAGAGGACAGGGGTGTGAGTCTGAGGTTCAACCCAAAGTGGGACTTTGGGGATCCTCTTTGTCTCTTTTGACACTCTTTACCGTCCACACCTCTTTCCTGCACAGTGGTTAAAACCAACTGTCTGTACCGGAGGATAGGAGGGAGTCACACAGGAGCTTCATGGGTTGCATCCCTAGGGTGGGATGTGGCTGGAGGAAGTCCTGAACTCTTAGGTCATGGGTGGCCCTGAACACCCATAGTGGCGCCAGGGTGGTCGCTAGGGTTGGGCACCTACTGAAGGCATGTTGGAGTGACACAGCACTCCCGCATGCACATTTGGTGCCCATGAGAAATCCCCTGCGGCACCCTGTGCGTAGCCTCCTCACTAGTTGGAGGTGTTTTCTGGGGAGTTTCTGGCCTAGTTTCCCCTTTCTGCGTATAGGGAGGTATAGCCATCCCCTTGTCTCACATCGGTCTTTGAGTGTTTTCTCTCGTTCTCTGTAAACAGCTGCTTGAGCATGGTTTATAACTTCGGTCATTGAAAGTCCAAGGTTGGTGGTGTGCCTTTCTCTATAGCTGCCTTAGCTGCTTGGTCAGCCTTTTCATTGCCCCGTATGCCTGTGTGGGACGGGAGCCACATGAATGTCAGTTCTGTACCCTTGCATATGATTTGATGGGCTAAGAAAAGGATTTCAGACTGGATTTCTTTTCTATTTTTCCTTCCTCCATCTGCTAATGCCTGCAATGAGGACTTAGAATCAGACAGGATGACGACTGCTCTTGGTGGCTGGGGCATGTCATTCACTGTTGTGCATGCCATAAGGATGGCGTGCAGTTCAGCAGTGAAGATACTTACCCCCTTGTTTAGGTGATATTGCTTTGAGATCCCCAGGTTTGGAATCACAAAGGCGCATCCTGCCTCCCCATTTTCTAGGACAGAACCATCTGTGTAGATGTGGAGGTAGTGGCTGAAGCGTTCGTACAGTTGGGTCTTTGCTATGCTGGCTAGACGCAATGGGTCTGTTTGTTTTGTGGCACCTTTTCCATAGGATGTTAGGATCTGTGGTCTCTCCATTTCCCAAGGAGGGTAGGGCATAGGTGGTGAGGGAACTGCCTGGTCCGGTCTGACTTGGCTCTTTCCCCAGATGTTTGCTGTCTGCGAGTTTAGTGGTCTGGTCTTTTGGTATACCTGGGTTTTTTTCCTGGCTAGATGGCGCTCCTTTGCCATGTCACCGGGAGTAGCGTCCACGTTGAGTACTGCTTTGACAGTGTTTGGTACTATCGAGGCGCGGACTTCGAAGTTGGCACACCGGCGGCGGCATTCATCTCTTAGGGGTAGCCAGCCTGCTTCTTGGTAGACCAAGTCGTTGACAGCGCTTAGGGGAGGTTCCATGGCTTGCTTCAGGGCTGCTAGCTCGATGCGCTGTAGCTTTTCCCACTGTCTTTCAGAGGCGGTGAAAAAGACTTCGTGTCCATAGATCAGTCTGGGGCGGACCAGGGCTCCTGTCAGGTGTATAAGGCTTTTTGGAGTTGTCCAGGTCTCTCTTGAAAGGGTTTTGATTGTTCCCACTGCACGCATGGCCTTGTTTACCAGTTTTTGGATGTGGGCACCCCAGGTTAGGTCTTGGGTGATGTTAACGCCCAGAAATTTGACTTTACTTGGTTTTATTTTGTGTCCACCAATTTGTATTGAGTACCCTTCTCGTTCTTTATTTTCTGGCAGAAAACCATGAGGACCGTCTTTTCTGCAGAGAGTTCGAATCCGTTTTTTTGCATATACGTGTGGATAGTGTCTATGGCGATTTGGAGGTTGCTCATAGACTTTTTTTTGTTGACGTGGTATGTGATCAACCCATATCGCCAGATCGTCAGCGAAAAGTGATACTTTCACTTCACGTTTGATGTTTTGTTCTATTTCCCGTGTGATGTCATGAAGCATGATGTTGAAGAGGATGGGAGCTATGACACTTCCTTGTGGTACTCCCATGTCAAGGGTGTGGGTTTCCGATTTGGCTGATCCTACCTTGACTGCCATTTGTCTTGAGTGCAAGAATGCTTCCACAAATTTGTATAGGCGACCTGTGATGCCCAGTAGGTGCATTTTGTTCAGTAGTTTTGCATGCCACACCGTGTCAAAGGCTTTCTTGATGTCGAAGAATGCGGCAACTGTTACCTTTGGGTAGCGCTGTCTTATGTTCTTCTTGACATTTTCGAGGAGTTGCACGACGTGTTCCATGCAGTTCCTACCTTTGCGGAATCCGGCCTGGCATACAGGTAGCAAGCCTTGTTTTTCTATGTGGAACTCAAGTCTGTGTTTGATCAGTTTTTCATACACTTTACCAAGGTGAGGAGTTAGAGCTATCGGTCGGTAACTTGTGGGAAGTTCTGGTGATTTGCCATCTTTGGGGATGGCTACCACCAGGACTTCTTTCCAGGCTTTTGGAATCGTGCCAGATACCCAGCATGTTTGGTAGAACATGTGGAGTACCTTAATCATGGATTCTGTGAGTCGGCGAATCATGTGGTAGGATATGGGGTCAGAGCCAGAAGCCTTGCTGGCTGACCCTAGGCTACAGATTGTCATCCTCAGTTCGCCTATGGTGAGGTCTCCATTGTAGAGGGCTGAGTTGTCTTCCATAACAGGTTTTGTGAAGTTTGCTTCGGCCTGGTGTCTGGCATTGATCATCTCCACTGGGAGGTGATCTGTCTGACTCACTCTGGCAAAGGTTTCTGCAAGAACATCTGCCTTCTCCTGAACATATTGGGTTTGCTGGCCGTTGACTTGGAGGGGTCTTTCAGGTCGGCGCGTGCGTCTCCTGAATTTCCTGATCTTCCTCCATAGTTTTGAGCCATCTGTCGGTTCTTTTATTTCTTCTCTACAGAAGCGTTCCCAGTGTTCTCGGCGGATATTGTCTGTGACTCCCTGGCAGTGTTGGGTTGCTTTTTCCAGGGCTTCTCTGTTCTCTTCTGAGATGACTGCTTGAAATTTACGTAGTGCGTGTCTCTTGCCGGCGGTGGCCTTGTCACACTCTTCGTTCCACCAATCACATGTGAATTTGTGCTTTCCTCCTGGTTGTGGGGCTTTCATGGGAATAGCAGTGTCAGCTGCTCTGAGGATCATGCCTCTGATGTTGTCATAGTATGTATCAATATCTGGGCTTACTGGGTTTGTCGTTTCGCATTCAGTGTCTAAGCGGGTTGCGAACAGTTCCCAGTTGGCCTTGTTGAGTTGAAACTTTGGGCTCATATCCATATCTGCTGGTACTGGGTCCACGCTACCGAGCACAATGTGTAATGGCAGGTGGTCTGATTGTAGATGATCATGGCCCAGGTCCCACTTTGCATCTAAGTAAAGGTCAGAAGAGGTCATTGAAAGGTCAATGGCGGAACTCCTTTGTCCTTTTTGTCCAGTTCGGGTAATTCTGCCGTCGTTTAATAGAGTCAGGTTCGAGTCAGTGACTATGTTTGCCAGGTGGGCTCCAGCGTTCTGGGTCTGCCCAGCATCCCATAGTCTATGGCTGACATTGAAGTCGCCGGCCATAACCCAGCTGCAGGAGTCTGTGTCTAGTCCTTTGAGCCAGGCTACATCTTCCTCGGTGCTTCTTCCAGCAGGATAGTAGACGTTGACCAGGTTGGTTTGTCTATTTCCCCTCGTAGGGATGCTGACTGTACAGGTTGAGAGTCGACTTTTAACTTGGCCTGTGGGTACATCGAGGTTGGTGTATGTTACCGCTGACCACTTATATACTTGCATGAAGGTAGTCACGTGACTGGTTGACAGGTCGGTGGTCAGCGTGATTAAGACATGCGTATCGTAGTGTTATGGAACACTGCTAGCCTCAAAAGATTAAAAAAAAATTCTTCCGTAAAGATAGTTAATACTCTTTTTTTTGTGTGTTAACTGTGCGCACGCAGAAAACAGTAATAATGATATGACCGCGCCAGTTTTCATCATTTTTGACACGGCTTAAGCATCAGTGCGTCAAAAGAAGAAAAGAAATAAAACAAAACAAAACAAAAATGATCGTCAGCCTCAGTAGTCAAAGTAAGCCATAGGCAGTGACAAGAGTATTATGACGACTGTTTCCTAGAGTAGTCGATCAAACGCTATCCTTTTTTTAATCAGATGTTTTAGCGCTCAAGCACATGTGTCATGGCGACTGTTTTCATGTGTCATGGCGACTGTTTTCATGTGTCATGGCTACTGTTTTCATGTGTCATGGCTACTGTTTCCATGTGTCATCGCTACTGTTTTCATGTGTCATGGTTACTGTTTCCATGTGTCATGCATGGCTACTGTTTTCATGAGTCATGGCTACTGTTTCTATGTGTCATGGTTACTGTTTTCATGTGTCATGGTTACTGTTTTCATGTGTCATGGCTACTGTTTTCATGTGTCATGGCTACTGTTTCCATGTGTCATCGCTACTGTTTTCATGTGTCATGGTTACTGTTTCCATGTGTCATGCATGGCTACTGTTTTCATGAGTCATGGCTACTGTTTCTATGTGTCATGGTTACTGTTTTCATGTGTCATGGTTACTGTTTTCATGTGTCATGGTTACTGTTTTCATGTGTCATGGCTACTGTTTCCATGTGTCATCGCTACTGTTTTCATGTGTCATGGTTACTGTTTCCATGTGTCATGCATGGCTACTGTTTTCATGTGTCATGGTTACTGTTTTCATGTGTCATGGTTACTGTTTTCATGTGTCATGGTTACTGTTTTCATGAGTCATGGCTACTGTTTTCATGAGTCATGGCTACTGTTTCCATGAGTCATGGCTACTGTTTCCATGTGTCATGGTTACTGTTTCCATGTGTCATGGTTACTGTTTTCATGAGTCATGGTTACTGTTTCCATGTGTCATGGTTACTGTTTTCATGAGTCATGGTTACTGTTTCCATGTGTCATGGTTACTGTTTCCATGTGTCATGGTTACTGTTTTCAGAAGTCATGGTTACTGTTTTCATGAGTCATGGTTACTGTTTTCATGAGTCATGGTTACTGTTTTCATGTGTCATGGTTACTGTTTTCATGAGTCATGGTTACTGTTTTCATGAGTCGTCATGGTTACTGTTTTCATGTGTCATGGTTACTGTTTTCATGTGTCATGGTTACTGCTTTCATGAGTCATGGTTACTGTTTTCATGAGTCATGGTTACTGTTTTCATGAGTCATGGTTACTGTTTTCATGAGTCATGGTTACTGTTTCCATGTGTCATGGTTGCTAGTTCCGTGTGTCATGGTTACTGTTTTCAGGAATCATGGTTACTGTTTTCATGAGTCATGGTTACTGTTTTCATTAGTCATGGTTACTGTTTGCATGTGTCATGGTTACTGTTTTCATGTGTCATGGCTACTGTTTTCATTTGTCATGGCTACTGTTTGCATGTGTCATGGTTACTGTTTTCATGTGTCATGGTTACTGTTTTCATGTGTCATGGTTACTGTTTTCATGAGTCATGGTTACTGTTTTCATGTGTCATGGTTACTGTTTTGGTTACTGTTTTCATGTGTCATGGCTACTGTTTTCATGTGTCATGGCTACTGTTTTCATGAGTCATGGTTACAGTCTTCATGTGTCATGGCTAATGTTTTCATGAGTCATGGTTACAGTCTTCATGTGTCATGGTTACTGTTTTTATGTGTCATGGTTACTGTTTTCATGTGTCGTGGTTACTGCTTTCATGAGTCATAGCTAATGCTTTCATGAGTCATGTTTACTGTTTTTATGAGTCATGGTTACTGCTTTCATGAGTCATGGCTACTGCTTTCATGAGTCATGGTTACTGCTTTCATGTGTCATGGCTACTTTTTCATGTGTCATGGTTACTGTTTTCATGTGTCATGGTTACTGTTTTCATGTGTCATGGTTACTGTTTTCATGTGTCATGGTTACTGTTTTCATGTGTCATGGTTACTGTTTTCATGTGTCATGGTTACTGTTTTCATGAGTCATGGTTACTGTTTTCATGTGTCATGGTTACTGTTTTCATGTGTCATGGTTACTGTCTTCACATGTCATGTTTACTGTTTTCATGATTCATGGTTACTGTTGTTGTTGTCGTTTAATGGCGATTAACGCAACGGTGCAGGATTAGGCCCAAAAGCAAAAACAAACAAACAAAAAAAAACAAACGAACAAATGAACAAAGTAAGTCACAAAACAGCTAGATTAACCATTTCATGTGACAACAGTATTTTCATTTTTTTAAGCTTATAATTTTCGTGGGGAAGTCAATGACGAGGTGTCGGAGTGTTGGGATCGTCATTGGGTCTCCAGTCTTACCCTCATGGGGCTGAAACTTGTGTTCAAGCTTTCTGGGAAAATCCGTCAAAATTGTCTGTCTGTCTGTCTGTCTGTCTCTCTCTCTCTCTCTCTCTCTCTCTCTCTCTCTCTGACTTGATTATTTTTTAAAATCTTCCGTTAATATCATCCATATTTTATGCTGCTCTAACCTATTCACCAACGTTTGTTCTAGAATATCTTGACTTTTCATTATCATGCTGCTGTATACAACAAAAACCATGGCAGCTTTAAAAAAAAAAAAAATATCTAGGTATTGGAAAATACAATTTGTCTTCAGAGTGAAATAGATATAGTTGTCCAGTTCTGCAGTGGGTTTTTTGTTTGTTGGTTTTTGTTGTTTTTATGTGGCTTCTTCAAAATGATTTTTTTGTAACATTTAACTGGGTATGAATAACAAGTCGAAACGCACTGCTTTTGTGCTGTCGTCTGTCCGTTTTGTGGCCGAGTAACGTAGTTTTTTATGCTCATGACTCAAAACCAGTCAAAATTACCATTTCGGCGTCAAAATGTCATTGTACTATACACAGACGATCAACTTATAAATGCTGCATGAATATTATATTAATGGTGGGCACTTGGAGTTTAATTGGTTTTTTCCCCTGATAAGTGATAAAATTACGAAACCTGTGATCTCTCCATCTTTTGACGCCAGTAATGTATCGTAAGACACGTAGATTTCGCGACAGCCCTTTTTGTGACGAAAAGGTAGAAATCACATGTCCTCTCTTAAGGGCTTATCAACTCAAAGCATGTACATTACATAACACACACTGCCCGGATTCTTTGTTGTGACAGGCAGCGGTCGCGTGTCCACTCTGTTGTGTCGTAAACACCGTTCCTTAAGAGTTGTGGGCGTGTAATTATCTAATCATGGCTGCAAAAGCGATCCCGCTTGTTTGTTGATAATTACTTAGTCTCTGTATGGTTTTGTTTTGTCCGATCATTTCCTTTTAATCTTGTGTCTACAAACTAAGAGCAATGTGTGGTGTACCTCAGGGTTATCCGCTTAGTGTTATCAGCCTAGTGTTATCAGCCATAGAGATACTGACAGTTTGTGACTACCATGTCGTAAATTGTGTCGTTTGTTTTGTTAGGATGTTATCTTCTTAAGATACGGCTCAGTGTGGTCGGCTGGGCTTATCATGACCGGAAAAGAGGATCTGTCAGGGGGGATTATCCAGGAGACTTTTGGCAGGGACAGTTCCCTAATTGCCTTGGATTCTTTCACGTGTGCGTACAGTGTATGAACACACGGTCCTTCCGTGTATTGTCTCACCCCATGCACCTAGCCTTACAACCCCCCCCCCCCTCTCCTCTCCCTACACGTTCCCCTCTCTCTCCCCTCCCGTTGCAAACATGTACAAAATCGAGGAAAAATATCAAAAGATAGTAGTACAGAAAAGAGTAAACACTAAAGACAAGAAAATGCATGCGAATCAACCACTCACACATCATTAATCTTTATTATGAGAGAGAGAGAGAGAGAGAGAGAGAGAGAGAGAGAGAGAGAGAGAGTTCTGCTCTAATATTTCATTATCGTAGACATTTGCATCAATATTGAAGGCGACGTTTTATTAACATGTTCTTCAAAAACGTTTAGATTGTTTAATAAAGCGATGAACAGTTTTGAATATAGCTTCATTACCTTCACGTCGAAGGGGTTGCTTACCATGGAGAAGAATACGGACTTCGAGTAGATTGGGTGGAAGGGTGGAAATCGTGTCTTTTCTAATGTTAGTGTAATTTGGACAATATAATAGAAAGTGTTCGACCGTTTCTGAATCAGTGCCACATTGACAAACTGGATCTGCTTTTAAATAACGATTAACTAGGTCTTAACTTAATTCACTCAGTCCTAGGCGGAGTCTACAATGGTGAATCTGCTTGTTTCTGACTCCATGGTAATAGTAATAAGGTACAACTGAGTCATCCCGTGAAATAAAACCTTTGAATTCGCTAAGGGATTTTGTGGATTTTATGTTGTCTGGGGGGTCGTTCCACAGTTTAGTTGCAGTTGGAATAAATGAGTTTTTGTACACTTCTGTTTTACAGAGAGGCACATGTCTTTCAGGAGGTCTTCGCCGTGAATAGGGCTTTCTTGTTGATACCAGATCTGGTACTAGGCTACATAAGTTGTTCTGGACACAAACCATTGACCATTTTATAAAACTTGAGTAGTTTGTGTCTTCTCCTTTCTTTGAAAGAGCAGAATCCGGATTCTTCATACAATATTTTGTGACTTGTGCCTTTGACACCTCCTATAATGATGCCGATTGCTTCTAAATGAATATTTTCTAGCATGGTTGCATGTGTCTCACTGCAGTTGTCCCAGACAATATCAGCGTGGTCAAAGTGCGGCAAGATAAATGATGTAAACATGGGTCCCAGACAATATCAGCGTGGTCAAAGTGCCTCAAGATAAATGATGTAAACGTGGTTTCTAATGCTTTCCTGGATATCTTAGTTTGTAGTTTCGTAGGCAAGTAATCAGCATGTTAACTTTCTTTCCCGTATATCTGATATGTTCGTCCCATTTACAGTTATTAACAATCAGACCAAGGTGATTGTGTGCACTAACTGGCTGCAGAGGTGCGTCACCGAATGTCAGTGGATAAATTTGTTTGCGATCTGGAATAATATTTACCAGTCCCGTCTTGTTCTCGTTGAATTTCACCTTCCACCGCTTTGCCCATTCAGAAATCTTTTCCAGGTCAGAGTTTAAGATATCAGCGTGATCACTCTTCGTCGTGATTTTCAGGACAAAGTGAATTTAATTAGAAAGAAAACATCCAACATGTTTTAAAACTACCAAATAAACACCCGCGTTGAAAGATTTTAACTAAAATTTGGCCGTAAACTTTGACGTGGTGAAAAGCTGTCTTTCAGAGAGAAGTTAGACAATAGGATCTGAAATAGGGATCGTCCTATTATTCCTTTATTACCGCTCTCCCTCTGTTCTCCCTCTCTCTCCTCTCCATCCCCACTCACCTCCATGCTTTTTTTTTCCCAACTTTTGATTTTTTTCTCACTTTTTTTGGTACTCAATTACACACGCATACACACACGCACACACACACACACACACACACACACACACACACACACACACACACACACACACACACACACGTGTTTACATATAATACTCAATAGCTTGACAAGTAGGGTATTTGTTGTTGTTCGTATGTCTAAGTCTTTTTTTTTAGTTTTGTTTTGTTTCACTTTTTAATTTTTTTTAATGTCAATAGATTGGGTACTTGCTTGTGCTTACAGATGTCTGGGTTTCTGTATGATCTGTTTGTGGTGAGAAGATATATCCGGCTGCTGGGGGGGGGGGGGTTCTTTGTTTGTTTGTTTTTTTGTTTGTTTGTTTGTTTTTTCTGATGACCTGGAGACTATTGATGTTCACTGCGTTTGAATACGTTTTCCAAGTTTGATTTACGTCCTTTGCACGAAGAAAGTACCAATCAGTTCACTGATCACACCGATGTTATGTTCATCGATATGGAGGTTTGCCAGAACTCTGTTACTGGAACTACAATGCCAAATGGAAGAGCATCCTTTTGATTCTGACTTGGCCAGCGTCGTGTCTGAACATCGGAGAAGACTTTGCTGAAATGCATAGCGCTGACGACTTTGCTGAAATCCATACCGCTGACGACTTTGCTGAAATCCATAGCGCTGACGACTTTGTTGAAATGCATAGCGCTGACGACTTTGCTGAAATCCATAGCGCTGAATACGTCAGCGACATGGAAGCATGGTTTCTATCCTCGGTCTCGTGTCAGAAAAACATGTATTCGGTGTCCAAAGTCTGTAATGAAGGGGTTGACTAAAGGGGTAGACCAAGCTGTTATTTGAAGCAAAGAATGGCCACCCTTTCAAGATTCTCGGCGTAAGGCTTCATTGGAGGACTAGTCGCTTCAAGGTGAAATGGATCTGACTTCGTCATTGCCCCTGGCGCGCTAGCTGGGCTTTGTGGGGTTCTCTTGAGGGTGAAGCTGTTGTGGTCTCGATGGCGCTTTTATTGTCAAACCTGCCGATCTTATGAATTCAGCTTCTATACGATCTCACGTGTCCCGGTGGGTTCAGCTCCAATGGGGAGACACCCTCGTTAGACATCGTTGTCACCAGAGGACAGGCTTGACTGTGGACATTGCTCTATCAATACTGACGCCGAGCTAACCGGAATGGATGAGTTTTACATCCTCACAGCATAAGCTTTCAGTGACAAGTTTGTCGCCGCAGGAAGCTGCAGCATGGAGTCGTTTGTCTTGGCAAGACTTGAAAGCTGGCAGGTTTGGTCGGAGTTGGAGTTTGCGGTCGGGAGGAGGAACCCAGTGTAGACGGCCTCGTCAGGCAGGAGCCTGCGTGAAGTTGTTCTTTCGCAGAGGGTCGGTGTTTTTATTGTTCATGGGAGGTCGTGATGATAATCTCGTTAGGACCGCTGGGCGGTCGTCTGCAGGTTGTTCGTTGGTGATGGTCGATCCTGTTCTTGTCGTCATCGTGGCGGTTCCCTTAAAGCCGTCGTCAGGGCTACCGGGCGGCCGTCTTCATGCTGAGTGGCGACGGTCCTGTGGCGCGTGAGGCCGACTCGGGAGACGTACGGGACACAAGTCGCCGAGTCGCTGCACGCAGATGGATGTCCACTCTGCGCCCATGGGGGACGTTCCCACCCTCCCCCCACCACCAAAGGGAGGACCCTGCTGGTCGTGCAGCCCACTGGGGAAGTCGCACAGCGGCAGCGCCTCGTCGTCAAACTGCCCCACAGCCTCGAGAGCCGTCCCCGGCGACACAGGCTAGTCCCGTCGTCAGCACTGGTGGGAGGAAGGTAGTCTGTGCCGTGCCGGTCATGCCACCTCCCAGCAGGGTTGACTCTGGAGAAACACGCTGGGCACTGTACACTGGGCACTGGACACTGTACACAAAGCCCTGCAGTCACATTCGTGATCTCTTATCCATCAGTCTTAAGTCACCACCACCCCCACCCCACCCCTCTGCATCTCCCTCTTTCTTTCTTCTTGGCTTCCCCTCCCTCTCCCTCCACCCCCCCTCACCCCTCGCTCCGCTAAATCATCTTTCGTTACCACCCTCTGTGTCTCTGTCACACAATGCTCTTTGTCTGTCTGTCTGTCTGTCTGTCTCTCTCTCTCTCTCTCTGTCTGTCTGTCTGCCTCTCCCTGTGTCTCTCTCTCTCTCTCTCTCTCTCTCTCTCTCTCTCTCTCTCTCTCTCTCTCTCTCTTCTCTCTCTCTCTCTCTCTCTTGATACAGTTGTTACTACTGATCATTCAAATTCTAATGAACTTAAAGAACTCCATCAATTTTGTCACGACAAAAAAATCGCGTCTGAACTACACATTCCACTCATAACTGTGCACGAGGTGTATCAGTACCTACTTCATCTTAAACAGTCAGGAACACGTGGACTAGATGGCATAGATGGCAAAATTCTGAAACTCTCAGCTCCAGTTATAACTGACACCTTAACGTGTATCTTTAATTTGTGCATAGATAAAAGTTATTTTCCAAATGCGTTCAAAAAAGCAAAAGTTATACCCATTCATAAATCTGGTGATAATACTGATCCTTCAAAATACAGACCAGTATCAATCATATCTATCCTTTCCAAACCTCTAGAAAAGCATTTAAATAAACACATCCTTCATCACTTCAACAAGTACGATTTGCTCCATCCCGGACAGTCTGGTTTCAGACAAATATTCCTGCCATTCTGCATTAATCTTGTAGATGTGTGACTTAATAATATTAATAACAACAGATATTGTGGTGTCTTATTCGTTGATTTAAAAAAAAGCATTCGATGTCATTGACCACAATCTCCTTATTCGAAAACTGGAAGTATACGGTCTTTCAAAATCCTCCGTTATCCTTCTAAAATCATACATCACAAAACGACAACAATGCGTCTTATCGGGGACGACTCTCTCTTCTAAAACAACTCTTAAGTATGGCGTTCCACAAGGCTCCATTTTAGGCCCGCTACTCTTCTCAATCTACATTAATGACCTACCCCTACATGTGAGATCTACATGCGACCTCTTTGCAGATGACACCACAATTCACACCAGCCATAATGATCCTTCCAGTCTTTCAAAACATTTGCAAGAGAGTACCAACGATCTTGTACAATGGACCGAACTGAATCACATGTCACTTCACCCTCAAAAAACAAAACTGATGTACATTACAACTAGGCAAAAAAGACAAAAGCTCACTAATGATTTGCCTCCTATACACCTCAATAATGTACTTGTGGAACAAGTCACTCATCATAAAGTATTAGGACTAATAACTGACAATAGTCTCAGTTGGAATCCCCACATAATTTTACTGTGCAAAAGGCTTTCCCAGAAAGTCTATCAGCTCACCAAAATCAAACACTTTCTTGACTTTCATTCACGAAAACTTTTTTTCCATGCTCATATTCAGTCTTATGTTGATTATGCATCGACTATATGGGATTCTGCAAGTGCAAACACACTAAAACCGTTGTTCAGCCTACATAAACGAGCGCTCAAATTAATCCTTCTGAAGAAAACTAGCCTCGAAAGCTCTGATTATAAACATCTTCACATTCTTCCATTCAGTCAGAGACTCAAATACAACAAAGGGCTAATGATGCACAAGATTCTGACGGGAATGCTCCAACAACTTGAATGAGACGATTCCCAAAAGTCTCGAGAAACTCCCCCAAACTCCATATCCCTATCCCCAGAATTGACCTATTTAAATCAAGTCTAACGTACTTGGGCTCCTCTTTGTGGAACTCCCTTCCAGAATTCATCAAACAAACCCATTGCACCACAACTTTCAAAAACACTTACTTTACCCATCTTCTGCAGTAAAAAACAACAACAAACGAACAAAAAAGAAAACAACCCATAGTAGAAAGAAACTCGTGGAGAGCGTGGCAGCAGAGAGTCCTCGGAAGAGAAGCCCCCTTCAAGCAAGTTGTTTCGGCCCTTATCTCCTGACACTCTAGGGGGGTTGGGCCACACCCGGTTCATAACTCCGGATGTCCCTCTGCTGCCCCTTTTTTTTTCCCATCTTGGGACAAGCCATGGCTGGGATTCGAACCCATGACCCTCTGGACATGCTCATTTTCCACTTAATGACTCGCGCTTTAACCACTGAGCCACAGGGACACCTGATATTTGTAGGAAATTTAAGCCTTATGAAGTTCACTTTTGTTCCTCCTTGACCAGATCCAGCTTGAACACCTCTCTGCCGCTTCTGCCATTGCTTTCAGGGCTCTGGTTTTTTCCCTCCCTGCAACTGAGAGCTGTTTCATGAGGCTGTATGCAGACGTTCCTACAAACCCCCTAGCTCCAATTTCTGCAGTGAGGACTTTGACCTGATAGCCTTCTCTCCTCAGGCTGTTTGCCAGATCAGCATACTTTTCAGTCTCATAAGTAATACCAACAAGTAATCTCAAAAGCATAAATCATCCCATTTTCATGTACTTCACCAATTTGTCTTTTTCTTGTTTTTTTTTCTTTTTTTTTTTCATGTATCAAGTATTTTGATATGCATATATATATATATATAACCAGTGTGTGTATGTATGTAGTATGTTTGTATGTGTGTATATGTATGCGCATGTATATATATATATATATATATATATATTATATATATATATATAAACTGCTGGCAGGTCCGTTTTCTTGCTGTCCCGAGACGATTTAAGTTGAAAAAAAAAGAGAAAAAACTGGATCCCCAAACCGCTCAGCTGTCTCCTGTTCTTTTTTATTATGTCCAATATTTCGGTCCCAAAAGGTACCTTCTTCGGGGACAGGAGAGCTGCAGACATATATGCATTGTGTTATTTTATCATACTATCGAACATATTTTTTTTTCAAGATTTTATCAGATATTCTATTCGTTAGTTTGATAAAACGACATAGTGCATATCTGCAGCTGTCCTATCCCCGAAGAAAATTCTTTTCGGGACCGAAATATTGGGCATAATACAAAAAGAAAAGGAGATATCCAAGCGGTTTTGGAGTCCAGTTTTTTCTTGTGTTTTTTTTTTTTTTCCACTTAAATCTATCTCTGTGTGTGCGTGTGTATCATACACATACATATATATGTGTGTGTATATATATATATATATATATATATATGTGTGTGTGTGTGTGTGTGTGTGTGGTGTGTGTGTGTGTGTGCGCGCGCGTCTGTGTGTGTGCATGTTTGGGTGTGCATGAGCACGCGTGCGCCTGTGTATATATATGAAAGGAGAGAGAAGGAGAAGCAGAGAGAGAGTTGACAATTTTGACTCTTCGGAATGTATTGTCATTGCACAGCAGGTCTTATGACAAAAGAGTGGGCTAACAACAAATCAGCAAAAAGAAAACTTACCATTAAGAAGCCAGTTAAAGAAAAAGAAACACTTTCATTTATGTAAATATGTTTAATGGAAAGGTTCAGAAACACTGAAAAAGGAGATGAACTGAGTGAAAAGGGAAAAAATTATGAATGAAAGTTCCGAACAGCTCAACCATCCGAAGCATGAACAAGAAACATTGTCCTTTCTTCTTGCAAACAAAGCGATTAAACTCAGCCCTCTGACTTTCTTGTCTAACGTTACATGCATCTGTAACGAATGTTGCATTAGACTTTACAATAAATCCACCATCCGACAACAACATACAACAGAGTTCTTGTTTTTCACACAGGCACTTGGTCACACTTGGCATGAAGCAGTCTTTCTTTCCCACGCATGCACGGGCGTACTCACACACCCGAATATTGACCCACGCGTGTAAACTAGCGCGTGAAATGTTAATACGTATCTGTTAGTGAACCAGTTTTGTGTGTGTGTTTGGGGGGGTGGGGGGGGGGGGGGGGGGGGGGGGAGAGGGTGAGTAGGAGGTCCATCTATTGAGAAGAGTCTAGAACTACACTTTGTCTAAACCCAACTGATCGTGTATAGGAAATGGGAGAGGGGGTGTAAATATGCAGGCTAACCCAAATTTTCTTTTAAAGGCGGGTGTGCGTGTTGGGAAAAGGCAGAGGAAAACCCTGAATAACCCTCTCTTGTTTGAAGGGTGGGATGGGGTGGAAGAAGATTCCAAATAGTCCTAGACTGACCCTTTGGGGAGGGGGGGGGGGATTCCAGGCTAGCCCAGATTTGCCCTGGGGTAGGAGTGGGTGGGGGGGGGGTAAGATCCAACTAGGGGGTGTAAGTTCTAACTAGTCCTAGAATGACCCACAGGGGTAAAAGCAGGCTAGCCCAGACTTACCCCAGGGTAAGTTCCAGAGGGAGGTAAGAACGGGCTGTTACACCGTAAGGACAAGGTACATGTTCTGTCATGTGCACAGCATTCATTTCACAACACACCCGAACTTTCCTTTCCCCCCATTTCTCGACCGCTCTCCTTCCCTCTCTCTCGGCCACCCGGCATTTCCTCCCGCACCCGGCCGCCCCACCCCATTCCCCTCTCCCCGAGCAAAAACCACTTTCCTCTCATGTGTGGAGTTGTCTACTATCTCAACCTGCGCTTGTTTTTCCCCCACTACTATCTCTCAATAAACAGACGTTTGGCAAGACCCGATGCCACGACAGCAGATGACGTGCGTTAAAGCCCGTTGTGAAAGAAAAATCAGAACATCTTGAATGCACCCAAATGAAATCACCAACATGTGGAAGAGAAGGCCAGTTTGGCCGTTGTATGGATGACACGTATACACCGTGAAAAAATCGAAAGAAAGGCATCATATTAGTGTGCCCATTAATAATGATAACCATCATAATCATAATAACAACAACAATAACAACGCATGGAAATCAGTTTTAAAATACTAAGTCCCCAGCATACATATAAACACACGCATGCACACACACACACACGCATGCACACACACGCACACACACACACAGAGATAGAAAGTGAGAGAGAGAGAGATGGGGGAAAAAGGGGGGAGAAATGTTTAAGGTAAAAGGTTTTTAAAGTTTATGTCACAGGGCAGTGTATTGGTACGCCTATTCCAAAGAGACTTGCAGCAATGAGTATTTGAAGCTGAGCCAGATAAGAAGCACATGAAACAACGTGCCTTACACTCATTCAGCTGTTTGGTGACTCCCGTATGACACTGACCAAACCAACAATAACATCGTGCTCGCTCACGCTTATACACACACGAAAAATGTGTGTGCGTGGTGTGTGTGTGTGTGTGTGTGTGTGTGTGTGTGTGTGTGTGTGTGTGTTGTAGGTAGTAACATCTAATTCTACTTTGAGCGTGTAATTCAGACTTCAATTCTCTGCATTTTTTAATTA
>JAMYXO010004619.1:0-17099 GCA_033310375.1 Conus canariensis | reverse complement strand
AAGTGTTTTTATTGTGATGTTGTGTTATTGAAAATGATTTTTTTCATGTGTGTATTGTAACTGATTGGGGAATGGAGATTTTAGTAAAAAAATTAATTTAGGGGAACTGAAATTGTGATTGTGACTGTTGTGCAATGGGTTTTTGTGGTTTGTACTGTGCGGATGGTTACTGTGCTGTGTGTACTGTGGACGAATGTTTTTTCTTGCGATGTGTGTTTTGTGGGGGGGTTTTGTTGTCCGTGACTGAGTGTTTTTTGTGACTGTTTTGTGTATTGTAAAGATTGAAAAGTGTGTGTTTGTGACTGTGTGTGTATTGTGCATGTGTGACTGTGAGTTGTGTGTTTGTGATGTTGTTGTCTGTGACTGATGTGTGTTTTGTGAATGATGTGTGTGTTTTTGCGATTTGCAAAGGCTACCGCTCTTGGTTTTCGGGTTGTTTGCGACCTCGTTCGAAATTAAAACCTTTTGTTTTCACTGCGGTTCCAAGTTGAAAAATGGAATGGCCTGTGCGCCTTTTGCCCTGGTGCTCCCTTCTAAATTTTTTGGGTGTCCTTCCCGAGGGCTTTTGTTTTGGGGAAACTTAGCTTTGGTTCTGGATTGAAAAAATAAGCTTCAATCAGCAAAGGAGGGATTTTGGTTTTCTCGATTACTGTCCTGTGCTTTTGGGGGCCTTTGTGGTAACTTTTTTAAAGGTTGAAAGCGGAAAAAGGTTTTAAAAAAATTTATTTGGCTGGGTTCCGGTTGTTGGTTGGAGGGGTAAAATGGGTTTTTCTTTGGAAGGAAAGCCCCCGAAACTTTCAAAAAACATTACCCCTGTAGATCTGCTCAAAATTAAAGTTTTGGTTTTGCGGACCTTGGGGGGAGGTGGAATTTTACGGGAAAACAAACTTTAAAACCTCCAACTTAAAAGGGTTCCTCTAAATTTGTCTGGTGGTCGTAAAGGAAGAAAAGTTTTTCCGGGAAAAAAGTCATTCCAACCCCTTTTCAGGTGGGCCGGGGGCCCGGGGGGGCCACCCAGACCAAATTTTTGGTTTATTTTTAAAAAAAATTTTCCTTTTTTTTAAAATTTTTTTGGGTTGGGTGAGACAGTTCCGGGTTAAAATTCCCTTTGTTTTTGGGTTTTTAAAATTTTTTGGGAGGCGGGGATTTGGGGGGAAGGGGTGTTTTAATGGGGTGCAGCCCCATTTTCCCTTTGGCCTTTGGCAAAGGAATTTCCTTTGTGTGTTTGGAAAAGGGGATGGTTTTCTCTGATTAACTGTCTCTGTTCTGCTTTGGTAGGCCTGAAGCAGAATGGGGATATTACAGGGGGTAAAAGGTTGTAAGCAGGATGCGTAGACCCACAAATGGTTTCTATCTTTATTTCTGGCTTGGGTTCAGGGTCTGGTGGGGTCTGGATGAGTAAAAGGGTTGGTTATTGGCGTTTTGATTGGGAGGAATTGAGTGGTTTCTAGAATCTTCCTGTGTTTCGGGATTTCTCTGAACGATTTACCGCTGCTCAGTATCTGTCTTCACTATATGTTTGTGTATGCGTCTCTAGAGTACTATGCGCGGTCGTAGGTTTGGATTTCACTTGTTAGGCCATGTGTTTTAATTTCAGCGAGTCACTGTTCACACGGCACTCTCTTACATCTTACAGGAGTTCCTCTAATCTATGGTCTGGTCGGTCCGTAAGGTTAGAAAGATAAACAGAGACAGAAACAGTCCTGTGGCCGGCCTAACTGACATAGGCCATTTTGTCATTCTTCAACCCCTTTCATACAGTGTTTAATGAACCAGGTGTATGATGCTCAGTGGGGATGGCTGGTGTGGGGATAACTACAGCTCCTTTTATTTGTTACATGTTAGTTTTTTTATGTGTTGGGTCTATGCATGATGTGATGATACATCTATTTCATTATTTCTGCTTGGTATTATTTGTAAACCTCTATGTTACTAGTGACGTTGCGGGCACTGTAGCGTCTATCAGGGTGTGCCGGAGTATAGTGTGGGTACATGGGTGGACTTGGCGGGTGTTCTTTGGGTTTTCTGGGGTTTAGTGGGGGGTATTAAATTTAGGTCGGAGAGGTTTTTCATTGTATCTTTAAAAGAATTGTCGTGGTAAATGAATGACTTGTGAGTGGATTTTAACGTCAGCGGTTGACTAGCCCTGATGTGGACCTTTTACGGGCGTATTCGGATCTAATATGCTACATTATCTCTATTCTTATGATGTGTATTGTGAACCCCCACCTCCCGACCCCCTCTGCATGTATTGTGACTGTGTGCTTATACTGATGATGTGCCTGTATTGTGGAACTGTTGTAGTGTATTTTGATGATCACCTTGTGTGTATTGTGACTGATGGCATGTATTGCCTAATGTGCGCTCTGTACTTGTACACTGATTTGTAACTGAGTTGTGGGGTTATTGTAGAATGATGTGGGACTAATTAACTGATTGTGTGTATTGTGAACTGATTGTGGGTATTGTACATGGATATTTGTAAAATGATTCGTGATTTTGTGTACTGATCGTCGTGTTATTGCCACTGATGCGTCGTTTATGTATAACATGATTGTAACTGTATGTGTATTGGCACTTGAGATCGCGGTCTGTATTGGCACTGGAATGCAGAGTGTATTGGCACGAAGGTCGTGTAATTGTCATGATGTGTGTATTTGTAATTTGATTGTAACTGATGTGTGTATTGTGACTCGAAACTGTGTGACTTTCGTGACAGTCGAATGTGTGTATATGTGTCTATGTGTTTTATTGTGACTGAAGGCCACTGTGTAGTATTGTGAAGAGATGTGTTGTATTGTGACTGATGTGGTGTTCTGTGATGACATGTAGTGCTACTGTGATCTGATGTGTGTATTGGGCGCTGACTGTGTGTATTGGAGGCTGATGTGGTGTTATTGTGGAACATGATGTGTGTCATTGGGGACTGATGTGTAGTGCTATTAATTGGGACTGATGTGCGTAATTAGGGTAGTTGTGTTGTTTTAGTGTATAGATGGTGTATATGTGACTGAATGTGAATGTTTTTGATGACTGTTGTGTGTATATGGGAATAGTGGACATGTTGTAATTGTCACTGTTTATGGCAATCTCTTTGGTTTTTGACTATCCTTTGTTAACCGGGATCTATGAGTTTCGATGAGGCATATATGCTAGTGTAACAACTTGTATAACCGTAGCGTCAGTGGTATCTCGATTTCTGTTGCAATAGGGGTACACTGGGTCAAGAAAACACGGCGCACAAGCCTAAACGCGAGATTATGGTGCAGCAAATCGCCTGTTCTCAGGGTACCTGCATAGGTGAGTGGTAATGTATCTGCAGCACTCGCTTCTCCCCCCTTTGACCGGGAAAAACGGGTTAACGATGGTGCTGGCTCAAACACACGGTCAGACACGACCGGGCCTCACTAGCGGTTGGTCCCCCGGCTGCTGCCATAGGTCCCTGTTTGGCGCAAGTCCCAGTAATTCGGAAACGATCCAGCCACACACAAAGGCAGGACACTACGAAACTAGTACAGACAGCACTACGGACCCTAAAGTTTGTCGTCGTTGGCTTTGGCAGTCACTCTCCATACACACAGGCATCACAAGACACTCAGTACAGTCTCAGCACATGGGTTCAACATCAGGCGCTTCCGAGGCCAACAGCCCTCTGCCCGATCGCACTGATTCCACCTGCAAACTCACATACTACCGCCTAAAGGTCCCCTGTGGTCAGCAAGCCCAATGAGACCGGGTGCTTTTCACCAGCACTGTTCCCCGGAGACTGTCTTAGTACATCTCACATTGGATAGTGGACTAGAGTCTTTTCTTGGATAAGCCGTTTGGGCCAATTCGCCCTTAACCAAGTGGGAAGTGGCAATGGTAGATAGGGATGGAAAACTGCTGGGCCATAGAAGTGAGTCAAGTGGGCAAAGAGAGAGGGAGGATGATGTTGCAGGACGGACAAGGGAGGGGCGGAGGAACCGAGCGGCCGGAGTGACAGGTGGTAGAGTAGAGGGTGACCAATCTAACCCGTGACAGGACTGCTGGGCAACAGATAGGGGCACGGCGGAGGGGGGTACTGGGCCGGTGGCAGGTTTGGGCAGGATTGTGGGAAGGGTACTTAGGTCATCAAGGTCCCCACCACCCTGACAGAAAGATGCAAACCTTGCACAACTTGTAGGTTGTGGATGACTGCGGGGAAGACCTTCCAGCCCCCTCACACAGGCCCCCAACAGTAACTCACCAGTGGTTGTGCGGTCAAGGGCCGGCAGTCCATCAGCCCCCTCCACAGGCCCCACATTACCACCTGTGGTTGTGGTTAAAGGGACGGCAGCAGGCCATTCAGCCCCCTCCTACAGGTCCCCACCAGTCCACCTGTGGTTGTGGTAACAAGGGCCTGGCCGGGCAGTCCATACAGCACCCTCCTCAGGCCCCAACAGTGCCACCTGTTGTTGTGGTCCAGGGGGAATTCCATCAGCCCCCCTCCACAGGCCCATAACCAATACCCAACCTGTGGTTGGGTCCAGGGGGGCAGTCATCAGCCCCTCTCCACCAAGGCCACCCCAACCAATACACCATGTGCGTTGTGGGCCAGGGGGCAAGGTACCATCAGCCCACTCTAAAGGCCAACAAATACACACCTGTGGTTGTGGCTGGAGGGGCGCGGGTTCCATCTGCCCCCACCAAAGGCCGCCCAAACCAGTTCCCCTGTGGTTGTGGTAGGGGGGGGCAGCCCCAATCAGCCCCCTCCACAGGACCAGCATGCGCCGGCTAGCTAGCAGAGTGCGCTGTTGCGTTTTCGCTCGGCCCGTGTCAAAGGCCCCCACCTGACCGGGTATCAGTCTATTGATTTCAGATCAAGAAGGGCCTATTTAAGGACGCAGGAAAGGAATCAGGAGGAGGAGGGCCCGGAACCGTTGATACGTCCGCCTCCGTGTTTCAGGCATACAAAATCTGCACTGTTCCTAGTGCCCGTGGAGTGATGATAGTAAAAGAGTCATGTGCATATGGTGGGGGACGGGTTTGATGTAGGGTCAGAGATCAGGTCAGGGTTAAGAGTTGTCATGTAGAGGGTATAGTAAACAAAGGGCCAAATTTCCAGTTCTAGCACACACACAAACAACACTCTAGACCCCCCCCCCCCCCCCCGCCACCTAGTACCCCCCCACATAACTTTAAAGGGGATGGGAGTAGATAGTTTCGTGTAGATTTTATAACATTTTTGTCTTTATAGTTATGTTTGTTTTGTTGGTGTTGCTGTTTTAACACTTGTTCTTATTTGTATATTAAGTTCTGTAGTGTTTTGTCTCTTTAATTATTGATGGGCACAGCAGTAATAGTTTTAGGAAGCATAGATATTGTAAATTTTGTCTTGCTGCGCGAAATAGTTGTGATACAAATAATTATAAATTTGTACTTGTATTAAAAATAAATACGTATGTATTATAAGTATTTGGTGCTGATAACGATCAACAGTACCAATGGAAATAATTGGAAACAGGAAACTTTTTTAATATAGAATAGCCCCTAAAAAATATAAGTAGATTTCGTTTATTATGACCCAGCCAGCCTAAACATATCTTGATTTGAAAAGTTTGGAAAGTTGGCATGTATGTTGGGAAATGGCCCGGGCATTAGGTATAGATTGATTTTAGGGTCAGGTAAAGGGTATAGATCTTGATTGGTAGTTCAGCGCCTCCCCCCCCCCCAAAGCCCCCCCCTCGGAGATGACCGGCAAAGCACCACATTTATTTAAATATTTGTTCATTTAAATCGGTTGTATTTGCCTTTTTTTTCAAGGGGACAGTTATTGGTTTTCTGATGTATTTGGCTTCTTATGTATATTGCTCTCATCGACTCTTTCTTGTAAGGACATGATAACAATATTTGATTGTTTAAACCTTTTCTGTCATTTTAAGATTCCTTTAATACGTTTACTTTCTTACTGTCATTCATTTTATGAATATGTGTTGCTGTTTTCTTTTCTTTCTGTCTTTAGTTTAACTATTATTTCTGGATGGGTTCTAAGAATCTCGTTTATAATGATAGTATACACACTGATGTACACACAAACCACCACACACACCACACACACCACAACACACACACACCACTCACTCTCCTCTACTCTCTCTCTCTCACTCACTCTCGCACTAACACACACACACCTACACACTCACACCACACACCTCACACACACACCCACACACCCTCTCACCACACTTTTTATCTGTCTGTTCTCACACTGAACCATGCTCCTGATACACACAGGCACACCACATTGTTTAGGCACTGCACCTTATCTCTTACTGACATTGTGACCATTGGACACTCCCTCTGACTCGTTCTGAAACGTGCAAATTGGTCTGCTAACACCTGTTTATGGATGAGGATGTTTTACATACTCAAGCTGCTTCCTATCCCACTATTAATGGTTATCCACCAATCTTTTTGAAGTTTATCATGTTCTTGAAATCCTATTCTGCTATCCGACACATTCCCCCGGCTATACAATATCTTTAGACTTGTCTTCGGCCTGTCTCGTCTACACCCCCACCCCTCCCCCCACCCCCCCCCACCCCCCCCCCCCCCCCTCCCCCCCACCCCACCACCCCCCCACCACTTCCCCCCCCCCCACCCAAACCCCCCCCCCCCCACCACACCCACCCCACCCTCACCCCCCCCCCACCCCTTTGGTATTCTGTCCCTGATTCCACTCACGTTTCCTCTTCCTTTGACTGTTATTATGGCTTAATCACCTAATTTGGCAAGACTCTAGTTCACACCTGTTCTATATCTCTCCATATTCCTGCACCTTGCCCTACCCTCAGCTGTTTTTGTTTTTGTCAATCCACATTCCAGTACTGGCCACACATCATCCTGACCACTATCGAATAATCCCCGGTTCCTCACGCCTTCACTTGTCAACTCATGTCGACAGTCTCTTTCTGGCTCTGTTTCCTGATTCCCATGACTGTTGCTGCCAAGTTTTCCCTTCCATAAGATGGTGATTTTTGAGGATGCGCCTTTCCCTTCCAGGCCCACCCCCTGCACCGTCTACATCTGACCCTGGCTATATTCATATCACTAGCCTTTTTTGTATTTTGATTGTTTAAATCCACTGAATGTGTGTTACATTTTACCCCCCCCCCACCCCCCCCCCCCCCACCACACCCCAAAACACCCACACCCCCCCCTCCCCTCCATGTATCCCACCCCCCTTCGTTACATTTTACCCCAACCACATCACTAATCACACCTGTAACCCCTATGCGTCCTCCCGTGTTACATTTTACACACCACCATCACTTATCACCCCTAACCCTATGCGTCCACCCGTGTTGCATTTTACCCCACCCTCCATACTTATCACCCATTACCCATATGCGTCCACCCGTGTTACATTTTACCCTCCAACCACATATCACTTTCACCCCTAACACCTATGCGTTCAACCCGTGTTACATTTTAACCAACACCTTCACTTATCACCTAACCCCTTGAGTACACCCGTGTTACATTTTACCCCCACCACCATCACTTATCCCCTAACCCCTATGCGTTCCCACCCTTTCACATTCCCACCTCCTTAGTATACCCCAAAGTTCTTCTTAATGTTGTCTTTCCCTAGTCTGGGGTTAACCTCTTTCATGCCCTGCAGTGGCACACCCCCTTTCACTTGCCCTTCCCGATTCATCACTCTAAGTTCCTCTCATCTTTTCCTTTTTCCCATTTTTCTTAAGAGAGAAAAAAAATCATGCTCTGTCATTTGCATTTTATTTTCATTTGTACCCATTTTCACTCTTTCCTGGTTGTTTGATTTTGAAAAAATATCTGAATATTCTTTGCTTTTCCCATATAACTCGTTTTCATCTCAGTTTTGGTATGTTGTTTCTCCTACAACTATTCCATCTGAAACCTTTGCCTTTGATTTCACTTTGATTCTTGGATTGCCAATTCGCTTTACCTGAGTCTTTTAACAGTCAACTAATGCATTAGTTATAAGAATTAAGAATCTGATATAAAAAAATCGATATAGTTGGCACCAAAACTTGATAAACCAAAAATCGCAATAGTTGGAAACCCCATCACCTTCATTTGGGCAGCTATTTTATCCCAAGGTAAAAGTGCCAATGGTTTTCTCTGTCCCTGACTGTCCATTAGTGTGTGGCTTTTAAACATAGTTCTCTCTCTCTCTCTCCACCCTCTCTCTCTCTCTCTCTCTCTCTCTCCTCTCTCTGTCAGGCAGCTGTTGTTTACATTCACACAGTTCTCTCCCGTGATTCACAATTGGTGTACGATACAGTCAGATTTATTCCAGCAGAATGGTATCTTTCCAACCTGTATTTGGCAACACACACACACACACACACCAACACACACACACACACACACCACACACACATACCACCAAATTATCTTTAGTTGGTAATGATACTTGAATGCCTGTAAGCAGAATCTGTGTTTGTTTTTTTTTTCTTTTCATTTTTAAATATTCCGTTTTAGCATCTGGTGTGTCACTTTCTTAGTAAATGTTCAGAAAGTCCAACTGCCTGAAGAGCTTGGCTGTGATGTCATCAGAAGTGCTGTGTTTGTATTTTAGTGGGCAGGGGTTATACCCCATGTGTTGCTTGCATTTTTGTTAGATTGGCAGCCAGCCTTCAACTTGCATGTCATGCGAGTGCGATGATGCGAGATTTTATACTTAGTTTCTTCGTTCTGTCCAATGAAAGGCGATGTCGTTTTGATTTTTTTGTGTTGTGAGAAAAAAATTGTTTACCTATGTTGATTAGGAAGTTCTGGATGTGTTGTCTTTGTCATGTCTGTGTCATGTGTGTGTAGTTTATAAAAACAAAAAAAACAGAAAACAAAAAAACCTATAGACAATTTGAAAAAAAAAAAAAAAAAAAAACTTATAAAATATATAAAAATGAATATTTTTTTTTAGAAAAAATACATATGGCAAAAAAAAAAAAGTTTCCTATGTTGATTAGAAAAGCTTTGGAAAGTATTGTTTTGTCATGTCTCTGTGTCAGTGGTGTAGTTTATAAAAACAAAAAACAACAAAACAAACAAAAAACTAAAGACAATTTGAAAAAATAAAAAAAAACTTAAAAATATAAAAATGAAAAAATAAAAAAGGTTGCTTGTTAACATACTTTTCTGTGTGAGTGAGTTAGGAATTGGACTTTTTATCTTCACTTAGTACACAGAACGCAATGCTGCTTATTTATGTACTCGCTGCTGCCAATTGGTGAGGGGACTCATTGAGTGTTGGCAATGGATGGTATGAATGCTTTCCTGCTTGACGCTAAGCTCATGTGTGCAGGCAGATTTGGGCTTACTGTTGTTTATCAGTTTGTGACAGAGCAATGCATCCAGTCGTAGACTGATGAACTTTGTAGTGTGTCATTGGAAATGACACACTTTCTTCTGTCTTTCACAGCACACTGGGGCGTATCACCCACTGGATACTGGATAATCAGGATTTGGAAAGGGCTGGGGCGGAAGGAGGGAGGGAGGGAGGTGAAAGGACAGGGATAGACAGGTGAAGGTGTGGGAATTTCTGCAACTTTGCAGAAAAAGGGTTTGTGTGTGTTTGTGTGTGGGAGGCAGGGGAAGGCCGATTTGGGGGGGGGGGGGGGGGGGGGGGGGGGGGGGGGATGGGGCGTGGAATGGGAGACAAGATGGGTGACTTGTAAGGTGAAAACATCATTGTGTGTTCTCAGTGGTACAATCACCGTTTGCTTTCACAGCACACGTGAATATTAGAATCAGGCAATTAAGAGGGCTCAGTGAGAGAGAGTACTCTGTGCCACAGCACAGCTGAAGAATTGGGCAATTAAGAGGGCCACTCAGTGAGAGTACTCTGTGCACAGCACAGCTGAAGATATCGGGCATTCAAGAGGGCTCAGTGAGAGTACTCTGTGCACAGGCACAGTTAAGAATTGGGCAATTAAGAGGGCTCCGTTGAGAGTACTCTGCCACAGCACAGCTGAAGAATTGGGCATTAAGAGGGCTCAGTGAGAGTACTCTGTGCACAGCACAGCTGAACGGAATCGGGCAATTAATGAGGCTCAGTTGAGAGTACTCTGTGCCAGCCACAGCTGAAGAATCGGGCAATTAAGAGGGCTCAGTGGAGTACTCTGTGCACAGCACAGCTGAAGAATTCGGGCAATATAAGAGGGCTCAGTGAGAGTACTCTGTGCACAGCAACGCTGAACGAATCGGGCAATTTACGAGGCTCAGAGAGAGGTACTACTGTGCACAGCACAGCTGAAGAATCACGGTTATTATGTTAGAGCTCGTGAGCGTTACTCTGTGCATGCTTGCGCCCCAGTGTGCGCGTGTGTATGGAGTGTGCGTGTGCAGTGTTGTGTGTCGTGTGTATGTGTGTGTGTGTGTGTGTGTGATTTGTGTTTCTTACAATTCAGATGAAAGCATGACAGCAGTTGAAATCTTTAATTTTAACAACACAGCTGGGAATGTTACAGGGGGGAGGGGGAGGGAGGGTGGGAATTGGGTAGGTGGGGTGGGGAGGGAGTCAGGGGGGTGAGGGGATGGGTGGGGTGGGGAGGCGGGTTGGTGGTGGGGTAGGCGTGCGGGGTGGGGTGGGGGGGGAGGATGGGGTGGGGGTGGGGGGGAGGTGGGGGTGGGGGGAGGAGGCGGGGTGGGGGGGAGGCGGGGGTGGGGGTGGGGGGGCGGCGGGGAGGGGAAAAAGGGGTGTGGAGGGGGTTGGGGGGGAAGGTTTGTGTGTGTGTGAGAGACGAGAGTGTGATGTTCACAGGGGCATCTGTGACAGTACAAAGTGTCCGCAAGAAACAAAGTGTCCGCTGCGGACTACTTTGTTCCCCGCGGACACTTTGTACCGTGGAACTGAGATTCAAAGTGTCCGCAGAAATCTGCGGACAATTTGTTCCGCGAGATGACATATAATTTACAAAAGCGGTACAAAGGGTCCGCGCCGGTCTAGCATCTGTATGAGTGGGGTGAATGTGCACGTACACTCCCTGCGCGTGCATGCATGCGTTTGTGGTGTGTGTGTGTGCGTGTTGTGTGTCGTGTGCATCCTTAATTAAAAAAAAAAAGGTTAAAATATGTTGACTACTTTTTTGTGCAACAGATCACAAAGTTTAGTTTACGCTCACGTGCGGCTGTACTGCTTGCGCGCACGCAGCACACACAGACGCACACACACACACACACACACTCGCACGCACGCGCACACACACACAACACACACACACAACACACACACACACACACACACACTACACACATACACACACACAACACACAAACCATCACACACACACACACACAAACAATCTCACACGCATGCACGCACATGGGAGTGTACAATGCACTTAACCACTCACCACTGAGGCCTTGAATCGGCCTGCGGACTACTTTTTTTCTTTTTTTAAACATTTTTTATTTTCTTTGATTGTTATTACAGTAAATGAAATGTGCAGCAACATCGATATTCAGAAATTAGGCCTCTATATGGCAAGCTAGACATAGATACATAGACAAAGTAATTATATACACAAACAAAAAAAAAGATTTTGCCTCTAGAATATCATCATTTATCTATCTAAAAGCATGTTATACGTGACGTATACAGCATGCACCAATGCATTGTACTTAAGGCTTAATCCTTCCTTTGTAGTGTAATCATGCTTATTAAAATTAAAAAAAAAAAAAAAAAGAATAGGTGATAGAGAGATTCAGTGACGGATAAACGATAGCACCACAAAGGACAGGTAGGAGGTCAAAGCAAGAGGACCACAATGACAATTAACCAGATATAATTTTAAGACAGAATGGGTTGGTTCACAGCAAATGAAGTATGCTATTTTCACAGAACACATTGTCTCAATGATAAGCAACCTTGGAAAGAAAAAAACAAAAGTACACATTGAGTAACAACACGAGCCTCATAGACTGTCAATCAGCAAGGGAGCAGAAGTATTGTTTGTTAGTCTAGTGTTAGTTATCATATATTGCATTATATAATTCACACTGACAAAAAACAGTTAAGCATCAAAGACGAGGGGCTCATATGCAAGCCATTTTGTCTGAGAAGTCCATGTGTTCATTGTTAAATATGAGTTATATTTTTCTATTCTAAATCTATATTTCATTATTCTCAAAAGACAGTTAATTGTGGGGGAGATGCCTTCTAACTTACATTTATATACATACTGTTTTGCCTGAAGAATGATAAAGTAGAAAATAAAAATCACCTGCAATTGTTGCATCAAAACCTAGAAGTTATAAGAGATTCTGTTAAACGTTTGTTCGCTTATTGTAAGTTATTATGTCACCACGAGGAACAAAGTGTCTGCAGGATTTCTGCGGACACTTTGAATGTCAGTTCACGGTACACCTTTGTTTCTGCGGGACACATTTGTACCGTCACAGGCCAACATTGTTGGGAAATATACTAGCTCATTAGTTTTCTGTGCAGGTGTTGCAAGGACAGCTGAGTACGATCCAGGACTATGTTGAGGGCCGGTGATTGAGAGGAGGTAGGGGGCGGTGTGTGTAGTGTGTGTGTGTGTGTGTGTGTGTTTGTGTGTGTGTGTGTGTGGTGTGCTGCATGGGTTGCGCGTGTGTGTGGTGGTTTGTGGTGTGTGTGTGTGTTTACAGAGGATATACATATTGTTTGGGTTCTGCATTACCTGTTTCTGTGTGTTTATGTTAGGTGGATTGTCTCAGAAAACTAAGCGGACAGGTAGACAGAGAGAGGAGAGCTGAATGTGAGACGAGTGTGTGCATGTGTCTGCGTCTTTCTGAGGTAGAGAAGATAGATGTGGATGGGGAGACGAGGTGTTCGGGATAAGAGGGAAGGGAAGGGCAAGGGGTGCGGGGGGGTGGGGGGGGGGCTGGGAGATGGGGAGAGGAGGGAAGAAGAAGGGAAGGTGTGACAGGAGAGGGGAAGGTGTGTGTGTGTGTGTGTGTGTGTGTGTGTGTTCCACTGGGGCAACATTTGGGGGGAATGGCTATCTCATGTTCTGATGCAGGGTGTCGCAGGACTGTGAAGAAGACATTGGACCAATTGTAGGTCGGAGATGAGGTGAAGGGCCTAAACTTGTGTGCTATGTGCATGTGTGTGTATACATGCACGCATTGTGTGTATGTGCGTATGTGTGTGTAGTGGTAGTTTACAGGGTTTTAACATGTTGCTGGAATTTCTCTGTTATTGTGTTTTCTGGTGTAGTGTTGTCTCAAGTTGACATGCAGGCATTGGACCAAGAGGATTCAACCAAGTGTGGAGATTAAAAGGCGATCTCCACGTCTCCAGAACCTCAGCCATCTCCTCTACAGGCAAGTCTGTCTGCGGGTGAGGTGAACAAAGGGTCTGGTGAACAAAGGATCTGGTGAACAAAGGGTCTGGTGAATGAAACAAAGCTGTCCATCATCAAAACAAAATTTTTGGAGCACTAAGGCGGTAATATATTCTTTTTTTTTTCTGTTCTTTTTTTCCCAGACCAAATCCACCTATCCATTTTTTGGCAGTCACACTGTCCTCTTCCATCTGCAACCCCCCCCCCCCCAAAGTGGAAGAAAAAAAACAAAATACGAATTTCTATCTACTATCTTTTTTGAGGTAAGATGTCGTTTTTAATGTAAATGATTTCTCACACACCATGCATAGGTTTTCTACTTACAAAAGTGGACATATTTTTTTTAGCTGATATTAATTATTTCGCACCGGTTTGACTACTAAGTTACAGTGTGCTGGGGTGTTCATGTTCTATGTGTGTTTACTGACACTCTCACTCTGCATTAATGTTTGACTGCTGCATATCATATAGGGAGAGACAAGACAATGAAATAATCAACGAGACTGTTAATTACATTTCCTTCTTCTTTAAGTCTTTTCCCTCAAGTCGTTTACTCACGCACATGTCACCTGACTTTTTTCGACAATGAGGCAAACCCGAGTAGGTTCTTACATGAGAGACGGTACGTAAGTACTATAAAACACACTCTGCAGATATAGCTGCAGCAGCAAGGTTGTTATATGAGGAGGTTATGTAAGTTACTATAACACACACTTGCAGTATAGTGCAGCAGAGGTTGGTTATATGAGGAAGGGTATGTACCCCCCCCCCCCACCCCCCCCCCCCCCCCCCCCCCCCCCCCCCCCCTCCCCCCCCCCCCACTAACCCCCCCCCCCCCCACCCCCCCCCCAAACCCCCCCCCCCCCCCCCTCAAACCCCCCCCCCCACCCCCCCCCTGCCCCCCCCCAACTCCCACACCCAACCACCCCCCCCCCCCCCCCCCCCCCCCCCCCCCCCCCCCCCCACCCGCCACCGTACACATACCCACCCCCCCCCCCCCCCCCCGACCACCCACCCACAAACCCAATTTCCGCATGAGGTTTTTATTTGGAGGAAGTATTGTAAGTACTATAAAACACACACTTGCAGTATAGTGCAACAGAGGTTGTTATATGAGGAGGTATGTAAGTACTATAACAACATGCAGTATAGTGCGGCAGGGTTGTTATATGAGGGACAGTATGTAAGTACTATATACACACACTGCAGTATAGTGCAACAGGCATGTGGATAATAAACTGGGAAGACACAGATAGAAAGGCGTCGAGGGGGGGGGGGGGGGGAAGACAGGACAGACATGCAGGCAGGACAGAGCGACAAACAGACAGAGAGGTTGGGGAGGATATACAGCTGTGTGTGTGTGTTGTGTGTGTGTGTGTGGTGTGAGGTATAGAGAGAGGAGATTTATTTACAGGAGACAAAGATGTAGTGACAAGCTTATTAAAAACTCATATACTAGTTATGTCACCCATATACTTACAACCATAGCCAGTAATAGAATAAGCAGGCAAGCAACAAACAAGCATTACGAAAAAAGTTTTAATACCATCAATTATATGTAAGCACCAAGGATAATGTTAATTATACGAGTTGACTCTTAGTTGATCCTGCTATTGTCAATAGTAGTTATTGTGATAAGAAGATTGATTGGAATGTTATGGGGATGTAGCTTTTTGTCTTTTTTTTTTTTTTTTTTTTTCTTGTCCCAATCTTCTGGGTCGCCAATCAGAGCAGTGCATCACACGCCGCTATTCCGACATGCTGTCCACAGGTCACAGCCAATACGGCCAGCCGCATGCCCGGATCAAGCAAGCACACAGGCGAGCAGTCAATTGTCAAAGTCGTCAAGTAGCAAACCCACCGGAGGGCTGGGAGACACTGCAAGTGGGGGACCGAGTCTAGCTTCGCGTGGCGGTTCAGTGGCGCCTTCTGTTTTGATCAAAACAGATCTTCAATACACCTTACATCCCCACCACCCCCCCACCAACCCAAACACCAACCTCAGACCCACAATCCAACACAAAAAACTAATACCAACCCATCTTCCACACCAACTACACAACCCAATCTCCAACCTTCCCAACACTCCACTCTCTCATCACTCATCAGACACTCTACACACACCACAACCTAAACACACGCCATATCCCATCACCTCAGACACACCCACCCACCACACCCCTAAGACCCCCACATTACAAACCATACCACTCTACTCCACCCTCCCCACACACTCACATCTCACACCAAACACATACAAGACCCCCTCCACCCACCCAAAAATAATCACACTCCCGTCACTCTACCAACCACCCCCCCCCCCAACCCCCCCCCCACACACACTCTATATACCCCCTCCCACAATCTATAGATATATACAGGAGACCCCCCACACCCCCCCCCCCCCCCCAACAATACCTCCCCAAACAACACCCATACCTACACCTATTACTATCACCACCACTCACTTACACCCCACACCACACCCCCCCATCCCACCACTATACACCTATACTTATTCCTCTATATTGTTCTCCCTCCTCCCCCCCCATCACGTATATGTTATAGTTCCAGTGGATGATGTCCCCTCACCCCCCCTCCCCCCCCCCTAACCCATACTCTCGCCTCGAGCTCCACTATCCTCTTTGATGTCTAGCCCCCACTCTCTCAACCACCACATACTCTCAACCTCCCTTATCACTCCCTCTCCACCCATCTATTTACCCTTCCACTCTCTATCCCCACATCAACACTAGTCTCCCTAACCCGTCTGTGTCTAGTTGATATATGTGACTATGAGTATATTACACGATGTATCTCTATCTATAAACATAACTCCTTCACCTAAGTCAATACACAATAAAACTCTCACAAGTCTCTAGTCTCACGCACCAACCACTCTCTCCCCTGTACAAGAGTACCTTCCATTGTAGATACACATTTAGCAATATGCTCTAACAACAAACCATGCAGATGAAGACATATATTCCTCATTAAACATCATGTCACCACACTCACTCCACCCCTCATACACCCCACCCTCACCTCCCCATATATATGTGTTGTATCTCATCTATCCTTCCCTCCCACCCCACTATTACCTTCCCCACTCCCATTACCCCTCTCTCCCCCTAGACCCCCTCTCCCCTCACCCCCCCCTTCCCTCAATCCTTACCCTCTCTACAACCCCACCCTTAACACTACTCATGTCCACATCCACCCATTCTCCCTCTACACCTCCTACAATAATTACCTAACATCCCACCCCTCCCAACCTACCACTATCACTGTTATCTCCCTCTACAAGTACCCATTACCACTTGACTCATAACTAATGACACACACTCCTCTCTGTCCTCCTGTGTCCTACCAAAACCACTCACTCAATTGTGTGACTTACCTATACTCGTCAACCATATCCAACACTCGTCGCACTTACCACCCTATCTGTCATTAACCATCTGTGACCATCAACATCCATGACATCTCCCCCTACAATCTCCTCACCCTCCCCTTCCCGCCATTCAATCCACCCCACCCACCCAGATAACTAACACCAATAACCAGACCATCATCCCTATATGACCTTCCCATCCAACCATATTAAAAATGTAGATAATCACTCCTCACCACCACTCGTATAGATATAGGCATCCATTTCCCTCTCCCCTTTTCTTTCTCTGTACTATTGTCGCATGAGTAACCATTAATTCCTTCTCTCCCTCAATAACAATCTCACCACTCACCCCCCTCCCCCCAAAA
>JAMYXO010004618.1:12500-17106 GCA_033310375.1 Conus canariensis | reverse complement strand
GTAGATGATGTGGAGGAGGGTTTCCGTTTGTTCCCCCCTTTTGTTGCAGCAAAGTACTTTGAAGTAGACATGTCTCGGACAGGATGATATAAAAGTTCTGTACTTACTAACACTTCCGTGACATTGTTGAAAAAAGTGTTCTCAATAGCTGGAGGAGGGGACGCTGCTGTCCGTCACCGCATGAAGACACATCGCCCCGCGCTCTCCTAAGTATTGCGCTGCGTACTGTTTCTACATACTGAACTCGCTACGGCAAATTATTGTAAACGCATGTAATCAATTCACTCAAAGTAAGATCTCTCTCTCTCTCTCTCTCTCTCTCTCTCTCTCTCTCTCTCTCTCTTGTTCCGATTTTGTGTCTTACGGTCTGCCGTGCTCTTGAATTTATGTGAATATTGATCTGTGGCTGTTTGAAATCCTTTAACGGAAGTGTTTAATGATTTTTTGTTCACGTACATACTACGCACACACACACACACACACACACACACACACACACACACACACACACACACACACACGCACACACACACACACACACACTGTGTCTGTGTCCGTCTGTCTGTCTGTGTGCATACGTGCATGCTTGCGAAGGTGCATGCACATGCCTGTGTGTGTGTGTGTGTGCGTGTGTGTGTGTGTGTGTGTGTGTGTGTGTGTGTGTGTGTGTGTGTGCGCGCGCGCATGCGTGTGCACATGCGTGCGTGTGTGCATGCATATGTATATGTGTGTGAGTGTGTGTGTGTGTTTGTGTGCGTGTGTATGTTTGTGTGTGTATGTGTGTGTGTGTGCATGTGTGTGTTTGTGTGTATGTGTGTGTGTGCGCGCGCGAGCGCGCGCGCGTGCGTGTGTGTGTGTGTGTGTGTGTGTGTGTGTGTGTGTGTGTGTGTGTGTGTGTGTGTGTGGTGTATATTTAATAATAATAATAATGATTTCTTATATAGCGCTTAATCAAACGAATTTCTCTAAGCGCTTTACAAAGTCATACTACATTCACCCTTCTCATATACAATAATACACCTTACACCCAACTACAAATACTATTACTACAATAACTAACAAATCCTAATCCTACCAATGTGACATTCACTTATTCTTCAAATATCACTACAAAAACTTAATCCTATAACGTTCCAATCATACAACAAATACATATAATAGAGAACATACACATACGCTACATTTGAAAAGGCCCAGACGGCTATGAGTTAGGTTGCACCCCCCCCCCCCCCTCCCCACAGCATTGACTAATTATGAGAAAATAGATGGGTTTTAAGTTTAGACTTGAAAGAAGAGATAGAATCTGAATGTCTGAGACAGTCTGGCAGTCTGTTCCACGTCGCTGGAGCTTGAAAAGAGAAAGATCTTTCACCAGTAGTAGTCCTGAAGCGAGTCATTCGCAGAAGGCGGTCGTCAGCACAGGAGCGTAGTTGTCGAGAGGGGGTGTAGATTTTAAGGAGATCTGAGAGATAAGAAGGTCCATTTTCAAAGAGAGCAGAGAAAGTGAGAGTTGAGATTTTGTACGAGATACGGTTTGAGACAGATAGCCAGTGAAGAGAGTGGAGGAGAGGCGAAATGTGAGCATGTTTTCTTGCTCTACAGACGACTCGGGCTGCATGATTTTGGATTCGCTGTAATCTTTCTATCAGGTATTTTGGAAGGCCGGCCAAAAGTGAGTTGCAGTAATCTATTCTAGATAAGACAAATGCACAAATGAGAGTTTTTGTAGCATCTGTAGAGAGAAGGTGACGTACAGAGCTGATTCTTCTTAGTTCTAAATAGGCAATCTTGCAAATATTTGAAACCTGTTTCTCAAAGGAGAGGGATTGGTCAAGTATGACCCCTAGACTGCGGACAGAGGTGGAGACAGAGACAGCACAGTCATTGATAGTGACAGTTGAAGGCAGAGAAGGATGGTTAGGCTGTTTTGTCACGAACATGAGTTCCGTCTTGTCGTTATTTAGTTGTAGTTTGTTGGTTGTCATCCAGTCCTTCAGGTCTGCAATGCAGCCCCGCGTCCGAGAAATCAGTGGGTCAGTTTCAGCAATGGGAGCCGACTGATGAAGCTGAGTATCGTCAGCAAAGCTCTCATGCGACATGGCGTGACCACTGATGACGTCAGACACAGGACTAGCATACAGCACAAAAAGGACTGGCCCAAGTACAGAACCCTGAGGCACACCGTACCTAAGAGGAGAACTGTCTGAGTATCTTCCCTGTACACACACCGTCTGAGTCCGTCCAGTCAAGTAAGAGATAATCCAGTCGAGAGCTGTGTCTTTGAATCCAAAGGAAGTTTGAAGCCGTGAGAACAAAATATTATGATCGATCGTGTCAAATGCTGCAGAGAGGTCTAACATCGCTAATAAGGAAACATTCCCATCGTCAAGCCCACAGAGGAGGTCATTGACTATACGGAGGAGTGCTGTCTCACAACTATGGCCTTGTCTGTAAGCAGATTGATGAGGATTCAAAAGGTGATTCTTTTCGAGATGTTCTAGAATTTGTTCCAAAACGATCTTCTCCAATAATTTTGATAGAAATGACAAATTTGATACAGGCCAATAATTCTTTAAAACATTTTTATCTAATGAAGATTTCTTGATCAATGGACGTACCACTGCAGACCGGAAGATTTCAGGAACGTGACCAGAGGACAAAGAGGTATTGATAACATGAGTAAGATGGGGTAGGACATCATCAATGCACTGAAAGAGCAAGTTAGTGGGAATGGCATCAAGTTCACATGATTTAGGGCTGCATCGCAAACAAAGTTTTTTGACATAGTCTTGACTAACAGGACTAAAACAAGCCAAAGGAGGTCCACAGTAAACTTTGTCATTCAGAGGATGTACAGGTGCAGTAGAATCTAGCTTTTCACGGATAGTGTCAATTTTTCCATTCAAAAACTCCAAGAATTTCTGAGGGAGCTCTTGAGTTTGGAAGATGGTGGGAAGGGGGGAGTAGCTGACTTTGCCTAGGAGACTATTTGTGACATTAAATAGTTGCTTGGCCGTATTACAGGCCAATATCTTTGAAGAATAGAACAAAGTTTTTGCTTGATGAACAATGTCAGTAACATGATTTCTCGCAGTTTGATATATTTCCCTGTGCACAGTCAGTCCCGTGGCATGCCATCGCCTCTCAGCCCCCCTCCTCTCCTGCTTGGCCTCCGACAACTCGGGACCCACCGTGTTGTGCCATTGACACAGTGAGCGATCAGTGATCAAGCGCCTGCTCACTGGAGCATGCTTATCAAGCATGGCACGGAGGGCAGAGGTCAGCTGACAGGCCGATGGCTCGCTCAGTATGGCCGTGCTCAGATCAGATTTGAAAGCCTCTATATCGATAGCAGAAATTTTCCTAACTTCCTTGTAAGTCTTTGGAACGGCGGGCCTAACGATATCTAATTCACACTTCACAGCATAATGATCCGATGCTAGGTTATCGTCAACGGTTGAGGATTTGAGAAGATGATCACTGTCTCTGTAGACTACCCAGTCTACTATGTTACCTTGTTTGTTCGTCATTTCATTCACGGACTGCTGGAGTCCGAAAGTATCTAAAATTTCTAACACCTCGGGCGTGTATCCAACTGTGGGCTTATTGAAATGGAAGTTGAAGTCGCCGATCAATAACAATGTTCCTGGAAGGTCATTTACAAATTCAAGAAAGTCTGGAAGTTCGTTGACAAACATGCTGGGCGTAAATTTGTTCTTTCTGCTGGGTACCGGTCTATAAATCCCAAAAATGTTAGTGACAGGAGCGCTAGGTAGGGACAGTTTCAGGTGAACAAGTTCAAAGGTCCGATGCTGAAAATCAAAAGACGAGTCAAAAGAGCAATAGGGGAGCAGCTTATCCGAGATGACGAATGCGATTCCGCCCCCGCAGGTCGTGGTGGGGCGGGGGAAGGACTTGGTGGTATAGCCAGCTGGGGCGAGGTCACGTAGCTTTGGTTCATCGCCCTTTCCTTGAACCACGTTTCCGTTACACAAAGAATGTGATATCATTGGAGAGTATAAAGTCATTTACGGCAGATCGTTTCTTTTTACAAGTATTACCAAGTGACTGAGCATTGAAAAGTGTCAGCGAAATGTTCGTTGTTGTTTGTGTGCGAGGAGCCATAGGCACTTGAATCAAGTTGCGACAGTTTACTGAGCGAGTGTGGTTGTGGCGAGAGTGGTGAGAGAGATGGGCAACATTACTGACTGTAGGTATCGTCCTCCGTTTCCTCCTCCCTCCCCGTGCTGTGCGACAGTGAGGAAGGTCACGGCCAATCCTGAGACGCCGCAGTGTCACGTTGAGCGAAGGGTCAAGGGGTGAAGGTCGCTCCCTGCCAGCCAGCAGCTGGTCCCGTGTGTAGGTCAGGCGAGTGATTTGACGAGGGAAAGGGTGTGGGTAGTGACGCGTAAAGTCGGTCACCACAGGGTAGGGTAGTGGTGGGTGTGACAGTGGAGGGCCGTTATGTGCCGTAACGGGTAGGGAGAGGTTGGGTGGTAGAGGCTGGAAGGGAGGGATGGGTGGGCTGAGAAGGATACAGTGTATCTTATTGTTGCTGCTATATGCCATCAGTGGTAACATTGATTTTAAGAGCTGCTTTTAACTG
>JAMYXO010004618.1:5000-7500 GCA_033310375.1 Conus canariensis | reverse complement strand
CCTACCCATCATGACCTGGAGACAGCTCCTCCATTAGAATCCCTACGCACCTTGACCTGAGGACACCTCCTGCATTAGATTCCCTATCCATCATGACCTGGGGACAGCTCCTCCATTAGATTCCCTACCCACCATGACCTGGGGACAGCTCTTCCACTAGATTCCCTACCCACCATGACCTGGGGACAGCTCCTCCATTAGAACCACCATCCATCATGACTGGGAACAGCTCCTCCATTAGGATCCCCACCCATCATGACCGAGTGACAACTCCTCCATTAGGATCCCTACCCATCATGACCTGGGGACAGCTCCTGCATCAGAATTCCTACCCATCATGACCTGGGGACAGCCCTTCCATTAGAATCCCTACCCATCATGACCGGGGAACAGCTAATCCATTAGAATTCCCACCCATCATGACCTGGGGACAGCTCCTCCATTAGAATCCCCACCCATCATGACCTGGGGACAGCTCCTGCATCAAAATTCCTACCCATCATGACCTGGGGACAGCTCCTCCATTAGAATCCCCACTCATCATGACCTGGGGACAGCTCCTCCATTGGAATCCCTACCCATCATGACCGAGGGACAGCTCCTCAATTAGAATCCCTACCCATCATGACCTGGGGACAGCTCCTGCATCAGAATTCCTACCCATCATGACCTGGGGACAGCCCTTCCATTAGAATCCCTACCCACCTTGACATGAGGACAGCTCCTCCATTTGAATCCCTACCCACCTTGACCTGGGGACAGCTCCTCCATTAGAATCCCTACCCATCTTGACCTGGGGACAGCTCCTCCATTAGAATCCCCACCCATCATGACCTGCGGACAGCTCCTCCATTAGATTGCCTACTCATCATGACCGGGGGACAGCTCCTCCATTCGAATCCCCACCCATCATGACCGGGGGACAGCTCCTCCATTAGATTCCCTACTGATCATGACCGGTTGACACCTCCTCCATTAGAACGTCAGGTCCACAGGACGCTGATCTCACAACCCATTGGCGGATCAACCTATGTAACATAAAACATCAGTTTATCCTGGGAACCTCACAATCGTAAGGAAATGGAGTCACCTAGGAGACAGACATTCGGGAAAGGAAAAGAGGGGGTGGGGTGATTGGGGGAGGGGGTGGGGCAGAAAAAGGAGGAGAGAAAGATGAAGAATCATAATGAATCAAACATAAAAAGGAATAAATCTTGCACAAGCAACAGATAGGCCTGGAGTGATTCATAGAAAATGAGGCATAAACTGGAATCACAGAGAGAGAGAGAGAGAGAGAGAGAGAGAGAGAGAGAGAGAGAGAGAGAGAGAGAGAGAGAGAGAGAGACTTTCTTAACAATCGATCACCAACATGATATAAGTTTTATATTTGACACAGCAGATCGTCATAAGAGAAAACTTCGTAGACTTGAAAGCCACAGTGATACGGAGGAAGGGGGCGGGGGTGGTCTTAAGCGGACGATTTTTTTTTTCCCCAGATGACTTATCGTATGCATTCACGCTGATAATGCTAAGCGGAAGAACTGAAAAAAAGACACGAAATTCAATTTCTTCTTTTAAAAAGGGACATAACTTTGGAGATGAAAGCTAAGATTGATTTGAAAGATGATCCAGCGAAAGGGGACCTCATTCCTTGCTGAGCAACAGAGAGAGCGGAAAGAGAATGGAAATAACCCACCTGAATATGACGTTTTAGCCACAGACATTCTTCCAGTGTCACACGCATGTTGTGTGTGTGTGTGTGTGTGTGTGTGTGTGTGTGTGTGTGTGTGTGTGTGTGTGTGTGTGTGTGTGTGTGTGTGTGTGTGAAGTCAAGTCAAGTCAAGTCAAAATCATCTTTATTGAGAGATAAAGAATAAGCTTTTCAGCATCTTTTACATCCTGCCCTCATGAACAAGAAAGAAATTAATACAACATATAACCACAAGCTCAAAAATATTTTTGAAAGCAAACAATTTCTCTCATGCAAATGCATAACTCCCATATGAAATATAAAACAATAATGAATCTATTGTTGGAACATTAAGTTCAAGCACAGAGAGAGAGAGAGAGAGAGAGAGAGAGAGAGAGAGAGAGAGAGAAGGGGATCGTATTGATGGGAATGACTTTAACTGAAAAGCAGAGTGTCTAACAGATGCATTTTTAGTGCTTTTTTAAATGTCTGTTTTCAGGGACATGATTTTATGGAGGAAGGCAAATTATTCCAAGCGGTCCCTCCAGAATACATAAAACTTAATTTATAAAGATTACTTCGAGGTCTGGGAAGCGACAGTTTATGTGTATGTCTGTGACTATTGAAGACAAAGCTTTCAATGATTTTCTTCGGGCTGATCCATTCCTTGCATTGTACATGCACAAGCATTTGTTGAAGTAGATTATGTTTTTAAATGGAAGGATATTTAAAGTTTTGTAATCACTCTTTGTCAAGGTATTGGATTTCAGCTGAATTAATTCAATGGCCCTTTTATGCAGACGACTTACT
>JAMYXO010004617.1:0-17106 GCA_033310375.1 Conus canariensis | reverse complement strand
ATTATCCAGGTGAGGAGGACATGTGCTCAGCCAACTCTCTTAAAATTTCTTTTGTGATTTTTACTTCTCTGCAGTTGGACCCCTCTCATTTCAAGTTCAAACGGAAAAAAAAGATTTGACAAAACAGGAGAGCTGCCAGTTCTGCTGGTGTGAAAGCTCCCGATTTCATTATGGGCACATCTTTTCCCTCGGACTGATTAATGACATCCACTTATCACTGTGCGCGTGTTTGCTTGTGTTGACGCGCTCATGTGTGTGTGTGCGTGCGTGCGTGCGTGCGTGCATGTGTGTGGTGTGTGTGTGTGCGCGCGTGCGCACGCATCTCTGTGTGTGTGTGGGTGTGTGTATGTGTGTGTGTGTGTGTGTTTGTGTGTGTGTGCGCGTGCGTGTGCTTTGAGTTAGAATTAGTATTTTATCATGTTTCTGTAGTATGTGCTTTGGGCTCTTGTGAGGTAAAGCGCTCAATGAATATCCTTTTACATTACATTACACATGCACACACACACACACACACACACACACACACACACACGAACGCACATACACACACACACACACACACACACACACACACACACACACACACACACACACGCGCTAAGGTCTTACATTGTAAACAGAGGACAAGAATGAAACGAGTGCTGATATTTCTCACCATTGTTTTTAAAAAGTCAAGGATCTGAACAGGCTGAATCATTTAAGTTTCTAGGTGTTCATATCTCTAACAGACTCAGTTAGGGCCTCATCAGTAGCTTGGAAGAAAGGACAGAAGAGGTAGTATTTTTAATGTCAATTGAAGAAGTGTAGTATTAGTACTATGGTCTTGACCCAGTTCTACGTATCTGTCATTGAAAGTGTACTCACTTTTTCGATCTGTCTGGTATGGATCTGCAACAACCAGAGATAAGGGGATGGGGAAGGGGTGGGAGCTTTGTGGTGAAAACTGACTGAAAAAAAAATAGAGGCCAAAAGTAGTGTGCAGAAAATTCCAAGATATCTTTAGATAGCATCCAGAATGTGCATGGCGCAAAGGAAGACTCGTCATGTCCAATCACACACACACACACACACACACACACACACACACACCACACACAATATAGAGCCAATCATTTGTTTCAGTGTCTTCTTTCTGGTAGAAGATACTGCTGCATTAAAGTGCAAGACAAATCATTGTTGAAAAAAAAAATGGTTCCACCCTCCGCAATGTAGACTATTCGTAGACTCTGTCATAACACTATCCAGGTTGTCTCAGAATTCCTCAGTTACATTGTGCTGCAGAAATGATAGTGGTCATTCAGCATTATGATGTTGGATGTGTATGTAAGTTGGTTGGTCTTCACTTTAAAGTCTTTTCACTAAAAGTGATATTAGACAACGAAAGAAGAAGAGGAGTGGTGGGGGTAGACTAGACTTGAATCTTCCCTGCAGACTAACACTAACAGTGAAAAATCCTGTAAGTCTTTTTTTTTTAACTTTCCTTTTTTTTTTTTTAATGAAAAAAAAACTGCTAGATGGTTCAGTGGCCATAATTGAGGATTGTCTGTTTAATCCTTGTGTTCTGTACTGACCATAACAGATCTGTTTTTCAGATTTGCAGGACCCTTACGCCATAGTCGTATTACTGCAGAATGACCTTGTGGTGGTTGACTTGACCTCCCATGGGTGAGTGCTGAATGCCGACTTGAGTTCTAATGTTCCCTGCCAGGAAAATCCTAAGAGATATGTGGTTGGCATTTATTGTTTGGAGCAAACACAGAGAGCAAAAGAGTAAAGATGCATGCTTATCACTTTTCAGGGTATTTCTTGCCTGCATGCAGAGTGGACAGAGATACATGCTGGTGTGACCTGAGTCCAATGTCTGATGTGTGTGTGTGCGTGTGTGTGATACCAACTTTGTGTGTGAGTTTGTGTGAGTATGTGTATGTGTGTCTAAAGGGAGTAGCTTTCTAAATACTAAAATTTGACAGATAATATATGATTTTAAAAAAAATGTAATGAATTTCTGTTGGTGTTTAGTCTTTTTCTTTTGTTAAGGTAGTTATCTGATCTTTTTAATGTGACCAGGAAATTGTATTTGGTAGTGCCACCACATGCCATATAGGCCTCCTGCAGATTGTTGTTGTCCATGTTTCAGATACCCTTGTTTTGAAAACCCCTACCCCATGGACCTTCATGAGTCCCCAGTCACCGCCTGTCAGTATTATGCCAACTGCCCCACAGACCTTATCCCTGCCTTCTACTCTGTGGGCTCTCGTCAGAAGAAAACTGGCTTCAGTGAAAAGGTGTGTTCATCTTCCGGCCTTGTGGCTAGGATATGGTGTGGAGAGTCTGTACCTCAGACAACAGAAGAAAAGCAGTAAGGAGAAAGAGGTCATCAAGTAGTACCTTTCAAACTTTGCCAAAGATCCAGTGAAAAACATGGCGAACTTGGGAACTCTCACAAAGGGGGGTGTTTACGGGCAAGCACATAATGCACAGCATGCTTTAGTTCAAACCCATATCCTACTGTGACGGAAATGTGCACGGTGACTCTCCTTTCTGTCTTTGAAAGTTTTACACTGTTCTTACCTATTCACATATGTGTTATGTGTGAAGCAGCAAAAGTGTCTTTTGTGAATGTTGGGGAGTGTATGTATTTTTTAAATGTGTGAAAGTAAGTGCTAGTATTGTGTGATGATAGCAGATTGTCGTGATACCATGAGGGGGTGTTAGTTAGTCGTGATACCATGAGGGGGTGTTAGACAGTTAGTCGTGATACCATGAGGGGGTGTTAGACAGTTAGTCATGATACCATGAGGGGGTGTTAGACAGTTAGTCGTGATACCATGAGGGGGTGTTAGACAGTTAGTCGTGATACCATGAGGGGGTGTTAGACAGTTAGTCGTGATGCCATGAGGGGTGTTAGACACGATGAGGGGTGTTAGACAGTTAGTCGTGATACCATGAGGGGGTGTTAGACAGTTAGTCGTGATGCCATGAGGGGGTGTTAGACAGTTAGTTGTGATACCATGAGGGGGTGATAGACAGTTAGTCGTGATACCATGAGGGGATGTTAGACAGTTAGGGGTCACCACAGGCATCAGCCTGTCCTCGGTCATGCACCACAAGGTAGAGGTGCTGTCATCGCTGCAGTGTGTTGTGTTCTCTATCCAGCGCTGGTCCAGTCTGCCTCTGAGACATCCACTCCCCGCTGCACTCTATAGAATGATCTTGGTATGGGTAGTGGAAGCAGTCTGTCAGTTACTGATAACTGAGAGGAGCTCCTCGGCTGCCTGCCAATGTGTTGATTTGCAGCTGGACATTGTGATTTGTCAGATGTTCCTTGCATGGCATGGAAAATCTGCCTACAGCACTGCTTTTTGAGCATCAGGAACTTTCTTTTCCTGTATAGAAGTACGGACGAGTGTGTTGAAGATTCCCATGTCTACACATGGCAGATGTGTGTGCATGTCAGGTTTGGATGATTGTGAGGGAGTGGGGAGGTTCTGTGGAACTGTTGGAGCTGAATCTTTGTTGTGTCAGGTGTGGCCAGTGAAAGGGGGTCAGTGGGGAACAACCACGGTCAGCTACCCGGAGATCATGATCACAGGGTAAGTGGAAGTTCCCCTCCTCCTTTGTCTTCAGTTTTTATTTGACAATACCCAGGTTTGCTCTCCTGCTTCAGTAGCACACATTTTCAGTTTGCCTTTAAAAAAGAAATCTGATTTGGGAGGAGGACAAAGATATTGTATGGCATGGTATTTATATTCTTGTTGATAAATGACTAGTCCAGTTTAAGTCATACAGTGCCTCTCTTAAGTCAGTGAAATTTGCCGCACTGTACTTTAAGTAATAAAGATGGATGAATAGATAGGAATTTTTTGTCTAAAAGTACCTTCCCAAACAAATGCCTTACTACCACTTGGCATGGAACATCGCCATATTATCGGCACCCCCCAAAAAACACAATTCAGAGAGCAGTGAGCTGTTTTCTCCTCTGTTCCCAAATAGGCCAGCCAGAATGATCACCTTTAGTGAGTTCACAGTGTCATGCCCTGTTAGAAATAGCTTAGTTGGTGCACCTTTTCCTGACTGAGCGGGGAGGTGGAAGGGTGTCCTAGTGTTTAGACAGATAGGTATATCGTAAAACCCTATTTTAAGTAATAAAATTCCTTTTTCATATGCTTACCTCTCAAAGCAAATGCTTGAATCTCTAAAAAAGATAAAGAGCGCATGTTCATTTGAGACATGGTTTCCTTATTTTATTCACATGTGAACGTTTCTGAACAGTTTCCCTGCCAGGACGTTTCTGAACAGTTCCCCAGCCAAGAACTCTGCACCTTAGGCGCAAATGGCCCATAAAAAAGATTTCCTTTAATTAATAGTCTGAAGGCGAAATGCGTAGTCCACACTTTCCCTCAAAGGCTAAAGTAGGCAGTAAGCAAGCAAAGTGAAGAAAAGACAAAATACTCAAAGGATCAGGAAAAGGAGAAGACCTAAAGGGTGAGAACTGACGGTGCCAGCTGATAAAAACTCAAGTACCCCAAGTCTTGTAAGAAAATACCTTTAGCATATAAATCAAAGTATGTCAAAAGGCAAGACATAAATATACAGTCAGTTAAAGGATATATATATATATATATATATATTTTTAACCAAATCAGTGTAGATGCATACCTGTTTGGGCAACCACAGCACCTATAGGCAGTCAAGAGCTTCTATGTCTTCAGTCATGTCATGTAACATCTGCCAAAAACGGTCTGTGACTTCCAGCCTGGTGCCTAACAGATGTCTGGGACTATGACAATTCCCTAGAGAGCACATTTGGTGGAAAGAGCCCAGACTACATGTGCCCTGATAACAGCTGTAGGTGAAAGTGGTTTCTGGCCATAGAAGTAAGCCTGGCGAAAAACCTACCTGAGCCAGGAGCTTACCATCTGGGGTCTGGTAGTGGCAGTCTGCTCACTAATGCCATAAAAGGGTGGAAGAGGAGTGTGACTTTGTCCTCTGAAAGTACTTCTGTCCTCTGACAGACAGTGAACCTGCTTCACCTTCAGTTTTCTTGGCCTGGGATTGAACAGCGAAGGGGCCAGTGGAAGCGAGGTTACTGTCAGTGGCCATGCTTTGGGCTTTGCAGCTGTGACAAGGAATGAAGGGCACATGGAGAGTGTGTTGTGCCACTTAAAGGACCATGGGTCCCTGAGTAAGACATGAATCTTAGTATCTCTACAGGCTGACACCAGTGTGACTGAAATGCACTTGTTTAAGGTGAGGTTCCCAACAGATATTCCAAGACCAGAGGTAGACTTCACTTGGGGCACAGACTGTGTCAAATAGATTGTAACAAGAAAGACACAATGAGCTCTGTTAGGAATAGATCATGGCTAATAGCAGCGTCTCTTCCCATGAATGTTTGAAGGTTTTGACTGTGGCTGATCTTAACCCCTTTAGGGCATTCACCTTCCTTCCGTTGCTGTAAGTCCTTCAAAAAGTGAACCACATCTTCAATTTCGGCATTCTCCAAAGAAATATCAGCTTGTTTACACCGTTTAGAGAGGACCTTCTACTTATTGTAACACACTTTCAGGGTAAGTGGTCTTTGCCCAGCCATGATCTTTTCCATGCCTGAAGGGTGGAAATGTTTCACACCTAAGAGATATCACCTAACATAAGATTATCTAACACTCTAAGCAGTAAAAGAGGGCGAGATTCAAGGTTTTTGAGACTGAGTAGAAGAAAATGTTCTCTTTACAGAGACTGGAAGGTCATGGTAGTTATATATATATATATTCAAGTGTCATATGTGAAAAAAAGACATCTAATACTTTAAATATTAATGATCAGAGTTTCTGATGTCTCGTTCTTGTGTCTTATTTACTGCCAAGAATGCTTTCCCTTTTCTCAGCCATGTAGACACCACTGCCTCCTTCCACCTAACCTTGCACCACTCCCAGTTGTCTCAGAAATTTTCACCACCCTGGACCCTATGCCCCCATAAAGAAATCAGATTTAATGCATGGTATGTATTTCAGCTATAAAATGATGGAGAATTTCTTTTTTTTTTTTTTTTTTTTCACATGATTTTTTAGAAATCTTATACAATTGAAATAAAAAGTATCAGGTGTAGTGGTGTACAGTATTTGTGAAAATATCTGATTCATGTTTCAGTCATGCTGATGGTTCACTCAAGTTCTGGGATGCATCTTCAGGTATTTTTGTTTCCACACTAGTTTTGATTTAGAGAAATGAACATTTGATTCGACTCAACTTTGTTATTTTGTTTTGGATTTTGCCGGTCTGCATGAACTCTACCTGTATTATTTTTGCACATTCGATTGCGTTTGCGTATTAGTACTTACGGCAGTGGCCCCATGTTTATGCGTATATGTAGAGGTGATAACATTTTAATCACTCTTCTTTCTTGTTTGTGAGGAGTAGGTTACTTTCCTTTGTGTCTTCTTGATGACAGTGCAGTGTTAACTTTGAAAAACAGTGCTGTATAAATTTGTAGAATGAGCAGTTTTTGGCTTTCTTCTTAAAATAGTCAAAGAATGATGCTGTTAATGGATGAATATTTGTTATTGTTAATAGGCATCCTTTTTTTTTTTTTTGCAGTATGCTGTTCTTGCAAATAGTAAATAGTATTGGTCTGATATTTGGCGTCATATACTTTACCATGTCAGACCATAGCATTCAACGGCAGTTAGCCAGCTCTGTCAGGCCGAATTTTTTCCGTGGCCAATGCAGTCATAAGACAGTCACGTGATGTCACCCCACTTCCGGCCCCGGAAGAAGCCAGTGTCAACTTCCTATAAGTCATTCATCTTCGGCCTGCCGTCAAAGCAAGATAAGTCTTGTGCTCTGTCTCGCCTATACTTGCCTTTGTGTTAACTTTGCTGTGTTTTGTTCTATACTTGATTCAGTTGTGGCTTGCAAATGTGAGGCTCTTGGTGGGAGCGTATTTATCAAAAGATTTGTCTCTTTTACCGGCACTCTCGGGAGCGTATTTATTAAAAGATTTGTCTCTTTTACCGGCACTCCCGCGACTTTGTTACTCGCGATCGTCGGCACCGCTCGCCGGTCGTGTTCCCCCACCATATTGCCGAGCCTCGGGTTCAGCACGCATTTTGTGCTGGTTCCGGCTTGCACTAGACCCTGAGTATTTTTGCCGTGTGAGGCTCTTGGTGGGAGCGTATTTATTAAAAGATTTGTCTCTTTTACCGGCACTCTCGGGAGCGTATTTATTAAAGATTTGTCTCTTTTACCGGCACTCTCGCGACTTTGTTACTCGCGATCGTCGGCACCGCTCGCCGGTCGTGTTCCCCACCATATTGCCGAGCCTCGGGTTCAGCACGCATTTTGTGCTGGTTCCGCTTATTAAGGTTTAGGGCTCAATAACTATCACACCTGTACTCTTTACCCTTCACAGGTAGAACGTGTTCGAGTAAGGGTGTGTGACACTGATCTGCTTATTAAGATTTAGTGCCCAAGAACTATCACACCTATACACAGTGATACTCCACGTGTAGAGATTGCTATTAATAGCCATACCAGTCACACGACCGGTGGCGTGTACGGGTAGTTCGAGTTTTCAGTCGATCTCTCGAGCACTTTGCACGACACCACACGGACGATCGAGATTAATTGATTTTCTCGATCGGCCACCTTGTCTCCTCTTTGCGGTCGTGTGTTCCGGGTTTGCTCTATCCACCTGTGCCCAACATGGTGAAGGACACCGCCGGGTCGAGCCACTCCACTGCTCGGAGTTCGCTCAATTTCCCGGAGAACCCGCGGGTCGATTCCATCTCGGAGCAATCCGTTCGCACTGATGAACGTACGGTTCGGGTAGACAGAGACGACTTCTCCGCGGAAGGGACGCGTGATCTTCCTCGTCTACCAAACCGACGGACGCACGACCGCGGCGTCCCAAGGCTGATAGGCAAGCGGCCACCATTTCAAAATGCCTTTCATTTGATCTGCCTGCTAGTCTAAGGGCAAAGCTCCCCTCAAGGTGCTGCCCAGAAAGTCTAATGGCAAGGCTCCCCTCAAGGGGCCCGGCCGAGCAAAGACTAGCCAACGGAATTCGCCCTCCCCCACCCCTTCTCCATCGGCCAGCTTGCCCTCTAGCCTACGGACTCGCTCGGAGACTTCTAACTATCATGCTGAGTCACGCGAATCTCGGCCCCCGGGGCACCTTGCCGAGCCGCGGACCAGCACGGGTGACGGATCTGGGATGGAATCACCATCCGTCACTCGCCTTGATGAGTCACGTATCTCTTTTTCCCCCAAATTGATACGTGCACTCATAGCGCTCGGCCCCACCGGGCACAGGTGCAGCCAACACCTGAGCTCGAGGAGCGCTTCGACTCCGGAAGCAGCCTTATGGTCACCCCGACGCACGACCTCGGTGGTGTCCATAATCCTGGGCGTGCGGGCACGCCGCGCCATGGGCCCGGCCGTGCCCATGCACAAGGACGGTCGACCTACCCCGATCGAACGTCACCTTCTTCCCTAGGGGTATTGGACGTTGGGGAACCGACCTTTCGGATCCCCATTTGGGCAACGTCCGCGGTCCCGCTCCTCCGGGGGGAGGATCTACCAGCGGGACCAAGGGTAACCTGACATATTCCTCCAGGGGGAGGAACACGGGACCGCATCCTGACCAATCCGCACTTTCGCGGGTTGGGGGCTCGACTTCCGCATCCTCCTCCATACCATTATGGCCCTCCCAGGCCCATTCCAAGGACGTGTATGGTGCAGTGCACGGACCTGGACGGGGACGACAGGCCACGGCCTCTCAAGCCCCCCCCCAACAGTGATTCAGGTTACCCGGGTCCCCGGGGACTTTCTGCCTACAAGAAGAAGAGGGTCTCGTGGCTACGACTCGGCGGATGTCTGACCTACGCATTCGCCCAACGCGCTGGTCAGACCTTGAGTGCGGCCTACCTACCATGGTTTTTCCCCAGGGCCGCCACAGCCCGTTTACCTCCCCGGGGACCGGTGGCTCTATGCCCCCGAGAGAGACCAGTGGCTTAACGCCAACACCCAGCACGACCAGCTACATGGTCGAATGTGGCACCCGGCCTCACTTACCTGGGTCGACCTTGGTCTCCCTCCTCGGGCGCTGTCCTATCGGCAGGACGATGTCCCGGCCGCCGATTATAGGGCCACCGGGGACACACTACAGGCACCCCTCGACTTACCTCCTGAAGACGGGTGCTATGAACCCTCTCAGGACCAGTACCTCCCTGAGGCGGACGATGACGAGGAGCTAGCCCCCACCTCATTGTACGATGTCCGCACGATAGAACGGTGGCGACCAGACCTCGTTAGGAGGGAGGCCGCACCCGCTGACGAATTTCTCTCCCTCTCCCCCGGCCCAGAGATCTAGACCAATCTACCCAAGAACCCCTCAGTCGCCTCCTTGTTTACGGACAATCCCGTGACCAGGGAGATGGGCATTTCCCAGTCGGACCGTCGGTTGATCCCCACCTGCCCCCCCTACTTCCGGCGCCATCTCCTTTAAGAACCTAAAGGAATGGGTCCGAGTAGCCAGGATGGGCATCCTCCACACCACGGCAGGACACACCTACTTGGACATGCCCCTTCAGCGAGCGGAGGCTCTATGGCCGGAGGACGATGGTGCCATCCCAGTACCGGGGGACCCGGGCTCTGAGGCGCACCAAGAGCCTGACCCTCGCTTGTTCAGCGATCCTTTCATGCGACACCTAGTTAACAGGATTTCGCATCACCTTTCGGCTGCGGCGGACAGCGCAGCCAGAAGCCACTTCAACTGCTTGTTGGTCGCGAGAGAGGCCGTGCTGGCGCGGACCTCTCTCTCCCCGACGCTTAAGGCAGCCCTGCGATGCATCCCGGGCCAGGTCCAGTCGCTCTTTGGCGACTACTCGGCTGACGTCATAGCACAAGCAGTTGAGGAACGCAAGCAGGCTGTGTCCTTTGCGCCCAGGCCACCGCCACGCCCTGCTAGACCCCCACTTCGTTCCTTCCCCAGGCACAGACCCTATCCCAGACAATCGCCTTCCCGCACCGCACGGCCCGCCAAGCGACCTAATCTTCTCCCAAGGCCTAAGCCAAAACCCCATCAGCAAAATTTTCGGTTAGGCCAACAGTCACGCTCCCGGAGCTGACTAGGGAGACAGCCCGAGGGGGACTTAGATCAGGTAGCACCCCCCCTCGCCCTATCCCCCACCCACCAGCCCAGACCCTCGCCCCCCCTGGCGGGCAGCCTCTCCCGGCATGCCCACCAGTGGAGACGCATACGCCTCACCCCTGGATAGTGGCGGTGCTACAGGAAGGGTTTCGCCTTCCTTGGGCCCACGAGCGTCCCCCCCTCATGCTATCTCCCCCTCCCTCCCCCAACGAACCCTCCCCGCCAAAGCAGAAGCTCTTCGCACGGAAGTCCAAGACCTCCTCAAAAGAGGGGCCATCTCGGAGATTTCCCACCCAAACCCCGGCTTCTACTCTTTGTGATCCCAAAAGCCTCGGGAGGATGGAGGCCCATTCTAGATCTTTCGCCCCTCAACAAGTTCCTCAGGCCCACCAAGTTCAAGATGGAGACCCCCACCCAGATCCGAGACTCCATCCATCATCGCGACTGGGCCACATCCGTAGACCTGAAGGACGCCTATTTTTCAGATCCTGATTCACCCGGCCCACAGACGATTCCTACGGTTCGTCTGGCAGACCCCGGAGAGGCCTGCACGCATAGTGGACCTCATCTCCTGCCTGTCACAGGCACCCCACACCTCGGCCAGAACCCTGTCCTCCCTCCTAGGAATGATGGAGTCCCTGTCTCCCCTCATTCCCCTGCGGCGGGTCCCCAAACGCCAACTTCAGAGGGAGTTCCGCCGACGTTTGTCACAGACCTCCGACCGCTGGGACCAGGTCATTCCCCTCGGACACTGGTTCATTTCGGCGACGGAGGAGCGGCTCACTCCAGCCACTCTCTCCACCGGGGTCCCCATCTCCCTCCCAACCCAACCCAACCACTGGAACTTTATACAGACGCCTCCAACTTGGGCTGGGGGGCCCACGTGGAGGACAGTCACGCCTCGGGGAGTGGGAGCTGGAAGCGGTCAGGCTAGCCCTTCTCCAACTCCAGCACAAGGTCGCGCACCGACTTGTTCTCCTCCTCACGGACAATACGTCGGTAGCTTGCTATGTCAACAAAGGGGGAGAGGCCCGCTCCATAGGCCTCTCCCTCAGAACAGAGGCCCTCCTTCGCTGGTGTCGCGCAACCATTGGTTTGTGCCCATGATCGACCTGTTTGCCACCAGCTTCAACCATCACCTGCCCCTGTACGTCTCTCCCGTTCCAGATCCCCAGGCGGATGCAGTCGACGCACTATCCCTCCCCGGGACGGGCCTACTGGCGTATGCCTTTCCCCCCTTCCCCATCCTACACAAGGTGATCAGGAAGGCAAGGCTGGAAAGACCCAGGCTGATCCTCGTAACGCCATGGTGGCCGACCCAGTCTTGGTTCCCGGACCCCAAGTCCCTCACCCACGTTCCCCCCCTCCGGCTCAGCCCTCGCTGGGACATGCTGAGACAACCCCGGTCAGGTCTTCCTCACTCCAATCCCAAGATGCTTCGCCTACACGCGTGGCTTCTATGCCAGCCCAACTGCGAACATCTGCATCTACCCCCCACTCGGAGAGACCCCAGTCCGTCCTAGACACACTAGCCGGGGCAGGGGCCTCTCAGGGATTACGGGACTTCGCCTCGGCATCTCGCAGAGCCAGCACCGAATCCCTCTACAACTACCGTTGGGAGAGATGGATAACCTGGTGCTCAGATAACTCTGTTCCCCATTACTGCCCCTCCAACATCCAAATAGGAAATTTCCTCTCCCACCTATCCTCTTCCCTTAAGCTGTCGGCTGGCTCCATTCGGGGCTACAGATCAGCTATCTGCACTACCATTCGTCAACTGGGGGGCCCTTCTTTTGACAATGACTTTCTCCTCAGAGAGGTGTCTAGAGGAGTTGCTCTACGGGAAGCTCAGTCCCCTAGGCGCATTCCCCTCTGGGACCTTTTTACGGTCCTCGATGCCCTCAGAAAAACCCCTTTTGAACCCATTGCTTCTATTCCTTTTGACCTCCTCTCCTTTAAGACCACCTTTCTCCTCGCCCTGGCCTCGGCCAGAAGACGAAGTGAGATTCACGCCCTCAGCGGTGACCCCACAGATATCGCCTTCCACAGGGACGGCTCAGTCTCTCTCAAGTTCCTTCCGGAGTTCTGACATCTTGGGAAAGGGAGAAAAAGATGGAGACATGGACCTTTGCCCCTCCAGGTGTCTCAGGTACTACTGGGAACGCACACGCCCCAGGCGCTCCTCCCAGAGACGACTCCTTATCTCCCTCAACCCCAACAATACTAGAGATATCTCGGCGGGAACTATCTCCAGGTGGCTCTCCAAGACGGTGAGATCTACCTACGCTCAGGCGTACAAGGATCTCCCTGTCCTATCACCCAGGGCCCACGAGGTCAGAGCACTGGCCACTTCCACAGCGTTCCAGTACTCTGTCCCCGTGCGCCACCTGCTGGAGGCAGCCTACTGGCGTTCGGAAAATCCCTTCATTATTTTTTACCTGAGGGATATCCGCATGACCAGAGCTGATGGGTCTAAGGGGATTTCCTTTGTGGCGGCCAATGCAGCCATATCGGTCAACCCCAAGAACCACTAGGGCGCTCGCCCTCCTCCGATTCCTTTAAATTCTGCTATGGTCTGACATGGTAAAGTATATGACGCCAAAATGGGGAGTTTGTGTTATACTCCCTGTTTGGCTAGTATACTTACCATGTCAGACTCTAATTCCCTCCCTACCTTCCCCTCTGGCGCCAAGGTTCTCGGGGTCACCATACACCAGGCCTCGCTGAATGACTTATAGGAAGTTGACACTGGCTTCTTCCGGGGCCGGAAGTGGGGTGACATCACGTGACTGTCTTATGACTGCATTGGCCACGGAAAAAATTCGGCCTGACAGAGCTGGCTAACTGCCGTTGAATGCTATGGTCTGACATGGTAAGTATACTAGCCAAACAGGGAGTATAACACAAACTCCCCATTTCTGTTTGCTTTTCAGTTTCTCTCCAAATTCTGTACAAATTGAAAACCGCCAAAATCTTCGACAAGCCCAAACGGCCGACGGACGTACAGGACGACGACCCCTTTGCCATTCAGATCATCTTCCTGTGCCCAGAGTCCCGAATGTTGTGTGTGGCTGGGGCATCGCACGTCATGCTGTTTCGTTTCTGCAAACAGGAGCTCACATTGGAAGTCTCAGTACGCTTATTTTCCTCATGTTTTTTTTTTTTTTTTCTGTTTAGTAGGTATCTGGATGTTTAGTGACAGTAAAACCTGTAAAGTTCAGAGGAAGAAAAGGTGATGATGAAATAAAAATTGGTCTTTAGATGCACCTACATACGCAGTCTCTCTCTTTTTTTTTTTTTTTTTAATTGTCTGGGAGTCAGCAGTGACTGTATATCCTGGATATGTTTGTCCAATTTAAGGGTGGAATTCTCCACCAACCCCACCCACAAAATCCAGTCAGAAGTCCTCGAGGGAATCCCAGTTAAATTATCTCATGGACGGTAGGCAAATTTTTTTCTCAAGGGAATCCTAGTAAGAACATCTTATGTATAACTGGGAAAAAGTTCAGCATTGACCTGTCGATTAAAAAAAAAACAAAGATAAAGGCTGCAGCAGTTTTGCACATTTGTTTACTTAGAAAATAAGGAGAAAAATTGCTACCCTTGATCCGTAGTGGTATGAATCATTGAATGGGCTTTTTTATGTTGCAGAGTTTGGAGTTTTCCATAGTGTATGAGATCTACGATGAGCTTGAGTCTCCTGAGTTCGAGTATCCTACAATACCCAAGCCCAGCTTAGCTGTCACCAACGAGTACAATAGCAGTATGGGTTCTTGCTCTTCCAGCACTTCGGACAATGCGAAGGTAAGCGTGACCATAGATATAGTATAAAGATTCCAATTGAACTGTTCGAAAGCTGTTGGTGCCATGGTTACTACCTATGGCCAAGTTGTTCAAGATTTCCCGTCACAGTGTTGTGGTCAGGTATCTGTTTCTGTCATGCTGGCTGGCTGATCAGTTGTGTGCTTATTCCATGTCCTGTGTCATAACTGCCACTAGTACCATTCTTCCATAATTTTTTACTCACTGTATATCTCAGTATGAAGATTGTAATTTTCCAGCGTTTCACTGATCCTGAAAAAAGAGCATAAAATAAATTGGAAAAAAAGAGGGGGAAAAAAACCCCAACCAAATACGAATACTGTATAGGGTGTATAGGGCATATGAATCTGTATTGAGTTTTTGATGACCTCGCCCAAAACCTGATCTCAAAAGGAAAGTAATCTCTTCACCACTGCCTTCCTCCCTTCCCTTCCCACCACCGCTGTCAGGATTACTTATTTTGCTCTTGTAAGGTTGGCAACTGTGCTGTGATTCAATGGTCTCTATTGGCCAGTCTTCCTGTTTCTAAATCAGGAATGTCAGTCGCCCTGTTTTCGTCTGATTTTTTTTCTTTAAAGATGATTTTCTTTGTTTTTCCCCCTTGAGATTTCCTTTTTTTATATCGTCTTGATTTTTTTTTTTCTGCTGAAAATCTTCATCCCCACTGCATTTTTTTTTGGTTTCCTTTTTTTAATATATCAGGAAGTCATCTTTGCTCTTGTTTTCTCTAAGTTTTTTCTCTTGTTTTCAATCTTTTGTGATTTTTCTTTCTGTCAGAGCATTGACAAATGTATTTGTCAATAGAGCTTTAGTCATTTTAGCCCAGCAAAAATGGCAGTGTGGCTAGAGTTGGGTGTGCAGTAGTTTTTTCAGTCAGTTTGAAAAACACAGGCTTAATAATATTGTCAATGGATGACACATCAGAGCCGTCACCTCAATGAATTGGAGGCTTGTAGGGAAACACTGCTTTCAGGATCAGGATACTGAGGACTGTTTTCAGCACAGAGAGAAATCTCTATTCAGTGTTTGTGGCACCCAACTACTACCTTGCTAGCTAGTGTGCAAAAAGGTCTCAAAGTGGGTGGTGGTTTTTTTTATTTGTTTAAGGTGGTGATGGTGTTCTGTTTGTCTGTTTTTGCAACATTGTATTGGGTTGAAAAGCAGTAATTCTATTGAGAGTTTGGACATTTTTTTCATTCAACACAACTTTTGATATATCATACCAGTTGCGGCAGCATGTGAAATTAGAAACTGTAAAAGTGTGTGTGTCCGTGTGTTTATAAAGTAATGTTTAATTTAAAGTTAAGATTAAAATCCCAAAACATAACGGCCTTTAAGGCAATAAACTGTTAAAGATTCGCTGTGTGTAGGGCACAGCAGTATGGAGAACAAAAAAAAAGCTCGTCTTTCTCCTTCTGATGCCTTTACCTTCCCTGAAATGAATCTGCTACCTACTTTATGCTGTATGGACAAATAGGGTTTTCAAGGCATAAAAATTCCACCCTGCGAGTGGTTCAAACTCATGATTGTCAGCTCCACTGCCAAATGTTGTAAAAGTTCCAGACCTGTTTGGTGTGAGTTATGTGGCATGGTGCGGCCTTGTGTCAAGTGATAAGGTGTGGTAAGCACAGTATTGTGTACAAAATTCTTTCCCTGGCGACCAGACAGAGCAGATGACGGCGGTGAAGGTGAGGCCAGGAGCACGAAAGTGGGCTGCAGGCTACCAGGCCGACCTGGTGTGCATCCTCTGCTACGTGGAGGGGGAGCCTCCGGGCAACATCACCGTCATGTCTCTCAACTCTTCCTACGGCCTGTGAGTAACTGTGCGAGACCCATGAAAAATAGGAGCAGAAGAAAGTAGTGGGCTTAAAATGCCTTGTGTCGGCCTTTGAAGATTGGCACTGTTAGTGACAGTGTGCACCCTCCTCCAGAAAGTCACAGATGGTTCTGAAAAGACACAAATGGGATGGAGTCTTTTGGAGAGAGTGGGAAGGCGGTCGGCAGTGGAATAGGGAATTGGATGGGGGTGGAGGTGGGGGTGAGGAGGTTGTAGAGGGTTAAAAGAAGAATGTTCAAGAAAGAAAGAAAGACATATTGAAGTGTGTGATTTCTAGTTTAGTGGGTCTTGATTGAAAGATTTCATTGGTTAGTGTTATTGGTGTCTCTTGTTCTTGGGTAATAAATGCCTTATGGGGAACGTAATATTGTTGTGTTAAGCATGTAGAAGGGTCTAGTTTGGAGGCATTGCTTGTTTTTGTATGTTTAGTGATTTGGGGACTGTTGTGATTATTTGAGTTGATTTCAGTCGCGGAATCATTCAACGTGTTATTCATGATTAGAATCGTGTCATTTTTTTGTCGTGACTCATGTTTTATTTTCTGTTTAACCAATGTGCAGGTTGGCATTTGGCAACGAGTCAGGGCTGGCCATTGTAGACTTTGTACAGAAAACTTGTTTGTTGAATCTCGGCACTCCTGACTTGTATGGTATGTGAAACATGATCTTTTTTTTCAGTGTGTGTGGATGTATGTGTGTGTGTGAGAGAGAGAGAGAGAGAGAGAGAGAGAGGGAGAGAGAGAGAGAGAACATTAATATGTACATACTACATTTTTTTTCCAGTTAATTGAAAGTCTCTTATATCTTCATACATTCTATATTCATTTTCTTTGAAATTTATCAACAAATTGAAAGACATAGTGATTGGTGTGCACGCTGATGTATTCATTTTCTTTGAAATTTATCAACAAATTGAAAGACATAGTGACAGGTGTGCACGCTGGTGTATTCATTTTCTTTGAAATTTATCAACAAATTGAAAGACATAGTGACAGGTGTGCACGCTGGTGTATTCATTTTCTTTGAAATTTATCAACAAATTGAAAGACATAGTGACAGGTGTGCACGCTGGTGTATTCATTTTCTTTGAAATTTATCAACAAATTGAAAGACATAGTGACAGGTGTGCACGCTGGTGTATTCATTTTCTTTGAAATTTATCAACAAACTGAAAGAATAGTGACAGGTGTGCACACTGGTGTATTCATTTTCTTTGAAATTTATCAACAAATTGAAAGACATAGTGACAGGTGTGCACACTGGTGTATTCATTTAGTTTGAAGTTTACCAACAAA
>JAMYXO010004616.1:0-17107 GCA_033310375.1 Conus canariensis | reverse complement strand
TCCTAGTAGGTTTTTGCCTTTTGGGGTTTTGGGTGAGTGTTTGAGTTTTTAGTACATTTTGGCAGTTAGTTGGGGGCCCAAGAATTCGGCAAATTTATAAGACCCCCCTTATTAAAGTTCAAAATTTAAAAAAAATACTTTTTTTTGCCATGAAATGCTAAAAGTTAAACCCCTTTGGGAATTTACAAAGGGGTTCGGGTTTTGGGGGGGGGGCAGATCGCGTAGGAAATTGGGGGATGTCTGTTTGGAGTGGTATGGGAGTAATTGCCCTCGACCCCCCCTGGCCCGGCATGTTTTTGGGGGGCCTTGACTTATAACGTGAGCTTGGATTTTAAAACCCGGTTTATGGGCTGTCGCTGCGAGGGGGGTGACCCCTTCCCCTTTGAAAAAACACTGATTGTGGGGGGGTTAGTGTCAGGAGCGCAGAAAAACCTTCGACCCGTTTTGGGTTTTTGGGTTGCGGGACCAGCCGGGGTTGTCAGGGGGGGGGATGTCAGCCGTTTTGGGGTTTGGACTGGGGGGTTGCCCACATGTTTTGCCCACCGTGGGGGGGGACCCCGGTACCCCCGAGTTTTGTGGGGAGATGGGGTATGGACCCATCCCAACGGATGGAGGGGGACTGGGGCCTGGGATAGCATCCCCTTTGGGGGCCAGGCAGGGGGAGCCAATGAAAAGGGACTAGGTGACTGGGGCCTGGGATAGCATGCTTTTTTTGGCCAGGCAGGGAAACCCACTCCCAAAGACAACATAAACTGTGGCCTGGGATAGGCTTGCTTTGTGGCCGGCAGGGAGCACTGAAGCTCCCGATGACTGTGGTCCCTTTGGGATCCCATGTTTTTGTGGCCCCAGGCAGGGGGCCCCACTGCAAGATACGAGGGACTTTTGGGCCTTTGGGATAGCATGTTTTGGGTGGGCCAAAGGCAGGGAACCCACTGCAAGCTACGTGACTGTGGTGGGGGAATTTTTGTTTTCTGGCCCAGGCATGGGGGGCCCCCCCTTGAAAAGGATACGTGACTGGGGCCCTTTGGGATAGCATGCTTTCTGGCCGCCATGGACCCACTGCAAGGCCCCTTGCAAAAAACTGGGGGCCTGGGATACCATGTTTTTGGGGCCCAGGCGGGGAGCCCGGGCAAAAATTACGTTACTGTGGCCTGGGATAGCATATTTTCGGGCCCAGGCAGGGGGGGGCACCCCTCATGGGTTTGTGCTAAAAAGAAAACTGCCCCTCTCACCCTTTTGCAGTCTGCAAGGCCCCGCCAGAATAAAAGGGGTTTTCCAGCAGCCCCCCAGCATTTGGGTCCTGCTCCCCAATGTTAAATGTGGCCTAAGGCGGAAAAAAGGACCCCTCGCCACCTAACAAAGAAAAAAGGCCCGGGCCTTGTGGCCCCGGGATCCCCCCCTCCCTCCCCCCCCCCCCTCCCCCCTTTTTTCCCACTGAGCAGAAAAAGGGCCCCGCCTTGGGGTCCCCCCCCCCCCCCCCCCCCCCCCCCCCCCCCCCCCCCCCCGGCCCCCCCCCCCCCCCCCAAAGGGCCCCCCCCCCCCCCCGGTTGGCCCAAAAACACCCTTTCCCACCTGACCCAAAAGGGAAGGCCGCCTGGGGGTTGGGCACGGCCCCCTCCCACCGGGCCCCCATGAGAAGGGCCCGCCTGGGGGCCCCCTGGAAGCCCCGGCCCTTTTTTCTGCGGGGCAAAAGGGGCCCCAAGTTTACCAACCCCCCTGGGTTGGTCACCCAAAACCCCCCCATGTAAAACCCAAATTTCCCAAAAAGGGAAACAAAAGCGGGGCCGGGGGTGGAAGGGCGTCGACCCCCACCCCCGGAACTCGCCCCTATTCCCCTTGCCAACTCCCCACAAAGTTTGGGAAAGGGGCGACCCCCCCCCGGAACTCGCCCATATTGCCTAGGCCAACTCCCCCCAAAGTTTGAACCCGACCGCCCCCGCACGGAACTCCCCCCCACTATTGCCAGGACAACGGCCCAAAATTTTTAAAACAGACGACGCCCCCCCCACACGGAATTGCCCACAATTGCCAGGAAAGGGCCCCAAATTTTGGGACAGACGAGGGCCCCCCCAAAACCGGGAAAACCCCGCCCCCCCTTTTCCCTTTGGAAAAATTTGCCCAAAAAGTTGGCAGACTTTCAGTCTGGACGGGGTTAAACGTCCCATCCTTAAGGGGGGGGCCCCCCGGCCCCAGTGGGCCCGGGAATGTTGCCACCCTGGACCAAAAATTTTTTGCCCATCTTGGACCTAAATGTTGCCCAAAAAAAGGACCTAAAAGTTGACCTTTAGGGCCCCCTTTTGAATTTTGGGGACCATCATGGCCCAAAAATTTTCCCCCAAATCATGGACCTGAATTTGCCCATCTTTGGCCCTTAAAATTGTTGACCTTTCATGGGCCTAAATTGTTGACCAAAAAAGGACCTGAATTTTTGCCCCAATCATGGAGTGGTGTGGGGGTTAATTAAATTGTCCGTGTGGACAGGGGGTTTGGAGTGCGTCCTTAAATTGTCGTGGGATAAAGGGAGTTTATGGGAAAACCCAGGGTTTTTTGTGGGGGTTTTGACTGTATAAAGTTGACGTGGGATGAGTGTATGGGTTTCTGTTATTTTTTGAGGTGTCACTGTAAAAGTGGGGTGGGATAAGTCGTATGGGAATCATGTTATTGTGGGGAGTGTCACTGTTTTTAAATTTGACGTGGATGAGTCGTAGGGGAAAATTTCCAGGTTTATTGTGGGGAGTGTCACGTTAAAAAGTGACGTGGGATGAGTCGAAAGGGAAATTTCATGTTTTTGTGAGATTTTGTCAGGGTTTTTAAAGTGAGGGTGGATTGATTTCTTTATGGGAATATTGTTATTGTGAAAAGTGTCACTGTATAAAGTAAACGTGGGGATGAGTCGTAGGGGGAAATCTGTTTTTTGTGAGAGGTCACTGTTTTGAAAGTGGGGTGGATTAAAGTCGTCAGGGGAAATTTTGGATTTTTTTTTGAGATTTGTCACTGTTATAAAGTGACGGGGGACTGAGCCCGTAGGGGGAAACCCATTTTTTAATGGTGGGCCGGTGCCCACGATAAATTTGCCCCGGGATTGATGTCCCCGGGAAAATCATATTATTGTGAGGAGTTGTCATTTTTAAAAAGTGACTTGGGATGGGGTCGTTAAATTTTTTGGAGATTCATGTTTTTGGGGGGGAGAGTGTTAAACTTTTATTTAAAGGGAGTTTAAAGGATGGGGGTCTTTATGGGAATCTGTTATTGTGAGAGTGTCACTGTTTAAAGTGACGTGGGGATGAGTTTATTGGGAATCATGTTATTGTGGGGAGTGTCACCTGTTTTTAAAATGGACGGGGGATGATTTGGTATGGGAACCCTTTTTTTTGTGAGAGTGTCACTGTATAAAGTGACGTGGGAGGGAGTGGTATGGGGAATCATGGTATTGTCAGGGTTATTTTTTTTGGACGTGGAAAAAGTCGTATGGGAATCATGTTATTGTGGAGTGTCACTGTATAAAGTGACGTGGGAAATGATTGGTCTTTTTGGGAATCATGTTATTTTTTAAAAGAAGTGTAAACTGTTATAAATTTGAGGGGGGATTTAGTGGTATGGGGAATCATGTTATTTTTGGAAAAGGTGTAACTGTTTTAAAGTGACGGGGGTTTGCTTTCGTCTAATTTTTATTGTGAGAGTGCCCTTTTGAATTAAAAGTGAGGGGGGTTTGAGTGGGTATGGGAATCATTTTTTTGTGAGAGTGTCACTTTTAAAAAAGTGACGGGGGAAATTGAGTCGTAGGGGAATCTTTTTTTGTGAAAAGGGGTCACTGTATAAATTTGGGGGTTTTGGTTTTTTTTTTTTTGAGTCGTACGGGGGAATCATATTTTGGGGGGAGTGTTCACTGAAATAAATTTGGCGTGGGATGAGTCGTAGGGGAATCCTGTTATTGTGAGGTGTCACTGTTTTAAATTTGGGTTTTTGGGAGGAGTCTATGGGAATCATGTTTTTGGTGGGGATTTGTCACAGTTTTAAATTGACGTGGGATGAGTCGTATGGGAAATTTTTTTTGGGTTAAAGGGGGTTTCACTGTTTAAAAAAGGTGAATGGGATGAGTCGTAGGGGGAAATCATGTTTTTTTGTGGAGTGTAAATTTGTTTAAAGTGACGTGGGAGGGGTTTCGGTATGGGGAACCCATATTATTGTTAGAGTGTCACTGGTTTTAAAGGACGTGGGATGGGTGATATTGGAATATGTTATTTTTGAGGTGTCACTGAAATAAAGTGGGGGGGATAAAGGTTGGGTGGTATGGGAATCATTTTTTATTGTGAGAGTGCCCACTGTAAAAAGTGCCGTGGACTGGTCAAAGGGGGAAAAATCTTTTAAATTGTGAGAGGGTGTCACTGTTTTTTAAAGGGGAGTGGACTGGGTCGTAGGGGGAATCATGTTTTTGTGAGGGTGTTCACTGTAAAAAGTGCGTGGGATAAAAGTCTTTTTGGGAAAATCATGTTATTTTTGGGTGCCCATTTTATAAAAGTGACGTGGATTGGTCGTTTTGGGAATTCATGTTTTTGTTGGAGGGTCACGGGTTATAAATTTGACGGGGGGATAAAAGTGTATGGGGAATCATGTTTTTGGGTGAGATTTGGTTCACTTAAAAAGGGTGACGTGGGATGGGGGTTTGTATGGGAAATCAGTTATTTTTGAAAAGTTTTCACTGAAATAAAATTTGCCCGGGGGGGCTAAAAGGTTGGGGTTTGGGGAAACCCTTTTTATTTGGGGGTGTCATGTTTTAAAGTGACGGGGAACGAGTGTATGGGAAATTCATGTTATTGTGGAGTGCCCCAAATTATAAAGGGGCGTGGATTTTTGAGCGTAGGGGAAATTCATGTTATTTTTTGAGGAAGTGTCCCCCGAATAAAGTGACTTGGGATGGGGGTTCGTATGGGAAATATGTTATTGTGAAGGGTCACTGTATAAAGGGGACGTGGATTGGGGTCGTACCCCGGGTTTCATGTTATTTTTGGGGAGTGCCCCACGGGTATAAAGTGAGTGGTGAAGTTCGTATGGGAATCATTTTTATTGTAAAGAGTGTCACTTTTTAAAGTGAGGGTGGATTGATTTTCTTTGGGAATCTTTTATTATTGTGGGGAGGGTAAATTTTTAAAAAGTGAGGGTTTTTTTGGGATGAGTCGTAGGGGGAAATTTATGTTATTGTGAAAAGTGTTCACTGTTAAGGTGAGTGGTTGAGCCCGAGGGGGAATCTTTGTTTTGGGGGAAGTGTAACTGTAAAAAGGGGACGTGGGATGGGGGTCGTTAGGGGAAAATATTTTTTAAAAAAACAAAAAAATCCTTCATTTTTTATTTTTTTGAGGGGTGTCCCCCGGAAAAGTCTTTTTTTGGGGGTTGGGGAATTTATTTTGGGGTGAGGTTTTAATTTGTATAAAGTGCGTGGACTGAGTGTGGGGGGAAAATCATGTTATTGTGGGGAGTGTCACGGTTAAAATAAAGGGACGTGGGATCGGGGGGGTGGTTGGGGAAATAAATGTTTTTTTGGTGAGATTTGTCACTGTTTTTTTAAAGTGACGTGGATTGGTCGTAGGGGAAACCCCATGTTTATTGGGAAAAGGGGGTTTTCACTTTTTTAAAGGAGTAGGAAGGAGTCCGTATGGGAACCTGTTTTTAGGGGGAGTTCACTGTTTTAAAGTGACGTGGTTTGGGTTTTGTAGGGGGGAATTTTTTTATTGTGGGGATTTTGTACTGAAATAAAGTGACGTGGGATAAAAGTCGTATGGGAAACTTTGTTTTTGTGGGGAGTGCACTGTTTTTAAAGTGACGTGGGAGGGAAGTCGTAGGGGAATTTCCGGGTTATTGTGAGATTTGTCACTGTAAAAAATTTTTTTGGACGGGGGGAAAGGGAAGCGCTTTTTGGGTTTCATTTTAAATTGTGAGAGTGCCCCTGTATAAAAGGGTGACGTGGGATAAAGTCTGTAGGGGTTTCTTTGTTTTTGTGGGGGGTTTGTCACTGTTTTAAATTGAGGGGGGATGGTACGTTTTCTTGGGGAAAATCATGTTTTGGGGGTTGGGGGAGGGGGTCCTGTAAAAAGGAGGGGATTGGGAGTCGCCGGGAATATTTATTATGAGGGGAGTTCATGTATAAGTGAGTTGGGTTTGATTTTTCGTTTTGGGGAATCAGGGTTATTGGAGAGTGTCACGTAAAAAAGTGACGGGAAATTAGGTTTCGTTTTGGGAAATCATTTTTTAATTTGTGGAGTGTCACTGTTTTAAAAGGGATTTGGGGGGAGTCGTTTGGGGAAATTTTTTTTGGGTGGGTTTTCACTGAAATTAAAGTGACGTGGTTTTGAGTCGTTACGGGAATATTTTTTGTGAGAGTGTAAATTTTATTAAACGTGCCCGGGGGGATGAGTCGTAGGGGGAATTTCATGTTTTTTGTGGGGGGGTTTTTTTGTCCCGGGGTAATTAAAATTTTTGGAACCGGGGAAAAAATGGGGGTTTTCGTATTGGGGAACCCCATGTTATTGTGAGAGGGGTCATTTGTTTTTAAATTGACGTGGGGATTGAGTGTATGGGAAATCATGTTATTGGGGAGAGTGTCACTGTTTTAAAGGGTGCGTGGGATGGTTCTTTAGGGGAAATTTCATGTTATTTGGAGTTGTCACGGTTTTAAAAGTGCGTGGGTTAAAAGTGGGTTTGGGAATCATGTTATTGTGAGAGTGTCACGGGTTAAAAATTTTCGGGGGGATGGTCGTAGGGGTCATGTTTTTGGGGAGGGGGTTCCCCGGAAATAAAAGGGGACGTGGGAGGGAGGGGGTTTGGGGGGAATCTGTTATTTTTGAAAAGTGTACTGTAAAAAGGGGTTCGTGGGTTTGGGGGTTTCCGTATGGGAATCATGTTATTGGGGAGTGGTATGAAATTAAAGTGACGGGGGACTAAAAGTCTTTGGGGGGGAATTCCATGTTATTGTGGGGAGTGTCACTGTTTAAAATTTGACGGGGGGATGAGTCGAAATTGGGGCCAAATGTTTTTTTTATTTTTTGAGGTGTCACTGTATAAAGTGACGTTTTGAGTGTTGGGGAATATGTTTTTTGGGGAAAGAGGTTTTCACTTTTTATAAAGGGGGAAGTGGACTGAGTGGTTTGGGAATCTTTGTTACCCCGTGAGGAAAATTGAAGATCCCAAAGGAAAGAAAGAAGGATGATGTCTTTTAACTGTTTTTTTTTTTTATTTAAAAAAAAAAAAAACTTTGAAAATTTTGGTTCACAGGGTTTTTGGGTTCTTGTTGTTTTCCACACGACTCCCATTTCATTTTACAAAGTTTTTATTCCAAAGAAAAATTTTGCCCGGGTTTTTTTTCTTGGTATTGATTTTTCCATTATTCCTTTTTACCCAGAAGTGGGGAGAGACGTTGACCCAAAAAACTCCGGGAAAAGATTTAAAAAACCCTAGAAAAGGGCGAAGGGGTTTTTGAAAAAAAAAATTTCCAAAAGTGCAAAAAACAAAAATGACCCGCGGGGAAAAAAGGGTTTGGCTATTTTTTGCAGACCTTCGAACCTATTCGTTGTTTTTGGGCCGCCCCCCGTAAGCCTAGGAAAAAGGCTTTCAAACCCCAAAATTTTTCGATTTTGTTTCCCGTTTTAAATTTCCCATTGTTGTTTTAAATTTTCCCATTATCCCCTAAGGGAAAATGAAAGGGGGTTCCCCATTTTTTTGGGGGTAGAAAGAAAAATATTGGAAAAATTTAATTTGGGCAACCCACCTATTCTTTAAAATTAAACCCTTCGCCAGGGGGAACGGCAAAACCCCAGTTCTGTGGGGTGGGAAACCAAAAAAAGGAGAACAGGCAACCCCCCCTAGGAGAAATGGGCGCTTTGAAAATCCCAATTTGGGCCATTTTATATTTTTTATCAATCCCGATGTGATTCCCCCCTCAAAAGTTGTTTTTTTCACCCGATTTGATTATTTTTGGGAAGGGGAATTTTTTAAAATTTTTTACGTTTTGGGCGTTTATGGTTTTTCCCTTTGCTTTTTTTTCCTCACTCCGTTGTTTGGTTCGAACCGCAATTTTTGGGGTTGTAACAAACCTAAAAAGATTTCCCCCTTGCAAAAAATTACAGGAAGCATTTACCCGTCCCCCAAAAATAGCGATTTTTTCCCAAAACCTTGTAAAAATTTTTTGGCCCCCTTTTTCACCACAAATGACCAAAAAAAAAACAGAATCCAAAGAAACCCCCAAAGGAGAAAAGCCAACGAAAAGGTAGAAGAAGGGAAAAAAAAAAGGGACGGTTGGGGGTTTCGGGGAAATGATACCCTCCCTTGAAAAATTTAAAACCATTACCTAAACAGTATACCCCGTTGGGGGGGGAATCTGTGGCTTTTTCCCTGCGGGACCCTTTTCGGGTTTGGAAGGGGGATCAAGGGGGGTTGTCAACAGTAAAGTGGTCAATTTTTACTTTTTAAACTGCCCCCAAAAGGGGTTGGGGTTCCAGTCGGGCAAGGGCTGACCGCACCTGGGAAACCTGTACAAAAAAACCCCCCTTTCCCTTGGGAAAATTCTTTTAAGGGAAAGGGCGTGGTTTTCCCTTTTGTTTGGCCCATGCAAAAAACTTGTTGAACAATTTATTTGTGGGGGGATTCAGGGGAAAAAAAATTACGCTAACGGTGGGGTGGGGGGAGAAAAAAAAAAAAAACGGGCGGGGGGAAAAGAAAGGAAAAGGGAAAAAGAAATGGGAAAAAAAAAACTCCGGGGGGGAAATTATTCATCATGAGCTTTGGGAAAACCTTCAATGAAGCAATAGGAACCGGGGAAACCCCCTTCTTGAAGACATTCCCCCATTTTTTCCCGGCCTGCTCCTTGGCCTTTCGTCCCCCCTCAACCGTCATTTTAATACCCAAGGGAAAACCCCAACGGGGAGGGCCCCACCCCCCCTTAAACCCTCTCAAACCGGAAAATTTTCAGACTAACACTCCCCCCCCCTTCCCCCCGGGACCCCCACCCCCCCTTTCCCACCCCTCTCTACTGGGGGGGCCCCAGCCAAAACACTCCCCCCCTTTACCCCGGGGGAGGGGCACCTCCCCCTTCACCCTCTCTACGGGGGAGCCCCAGATAACACTCCCCCCCCTTTTACCCGGGGGAGGGGCACCCCCCCTTCCCCCCCTTTTTAATGGGGAGTCCAGCCCTTTAACACATCCCCCTTTTTCCCCCGGGAGGGGGAACCTCCCCTTTCACCCTCTTTTACTGGGGGGATTTCCGATTTAAAACATCCCCCCCCCCTTTTTTCCCGGGGGGGCCCCACCCCCCCCTTCCCCCCCCTCCCCTTTTGGGGAAAGGCCCAGACAAACCACTCCCCACCCTTTCCCCCCGGGAGGGACCTCACCCTTTTTTCCCTTTTGTACTGGGGCGGTCCAGACTAGCACTAAACCACCCCCTCCCCCGGGAGGGCCCTCCCCTTTCCCCTTTCCCTTCAGTAGGGGGAGCCCCAGACTAAAAACCCCCAAACCCCCACCCCGGGGGAGGGGGTTCCCCCCTTCCCCCCCTCTCAAATTTTGGGGGTACCCCAGATTTTAACACTCCCCCCCCCCCTTCCCCCCCTTCCCTTTTTTTCCCCCTCCCCTCCCCTTGAAAAAAGTTCAAAAAACCCTAAAATGAAGTTTTTTTGTTTTGTTTTTTTAAGAAGGCTAAGGAGGCTTTTAAAGGAAAAGTTTTTTTAACATACGTAAGCCCGAACAGCTTTTTTGGCGTCATCCGGGAACTTTTTTTTGGGGAGACGTGTTTTTGGGTATTTCAGAGTAAAAGGGGGGCCGGGCCCATTTTGCTTGTTTAGTAAAAAAATATGGGCGGTTCCCCCCCCCGTGGGTTAATGGTTGGGTTTCCCCACCCCCCTCCAGCTTTTAAATAGAATTTTTGGGCCTTGTTTGTTGTTTAACCCTTAAATTTTTTTATTTTTTTTTTCCCCTTCCCAAAAATTTAATTTTGGCCCTGCTCGGTATTCTTTTAGCCCCCGGTTTCTCCCCCAAAGCCTCGGGGGTTTACCTTTTTTTGCGCCTTTTTATTTCCCTTTTCAAAGGGTTGGGCCTTGTAATTGCCCGGGGGGTTGTAAGGTTCTGTACATGTCTGCTGATTTTTTAAACCCAAGTTTTTTTTCCCCCAAACCCAAAAAGAACCCTTTTTCCAGACGGGGGAAAAAAAAAAAAAAAAAAAAAAAAAAAAATTTGGCGTTTGAAAACCCCCCCCCTTTCCCCACCCCCCCACCCCAAATTTTGGGAAAAAAAAAAAAAATTTTGGAAAAAGGGAAAACCCCCCCCCCCCCCCCCCCCCCCCCCCCCACCCCCCCCCCTTTTATTTTAATACCCCCCTTTTTTTTATTTTGGCTTTTTTGGGGGATTGGGAATTTGGGGAGATGTTTAGTGGGAACCACCCCCCCCCCCCCCCCCGGTCCCCCTTTTTTCTACAAGAATTGGGAAATCGAGGAATCGTAACTCCCCTCCCCCTTTCCCCCCCTTTCCCCGTTTTTTTGAAAAAAAAAATTTATTTTTAAAGATGGAATTATCCCCTCCCTTCCCCTTCCACTTCCCCCCCCCCCCCCCCCCCCCCCACCTTCCCCCCCCACCCCTTGCTGTTAAAAGAAGTCGGGGGAAAATGAGAAAAAACCCGCCGTTATCCCCTCCCACACTCCCTCCTCCCCTCTCCCAAATTTTTATTACAAAAGGTTAAAAAAACATAAAGTCTCCCCCCCCCTTTCCCCACAATACCCCCTCCCCTTTTCCACCTTTATTTCCCAAAAGGGGTTAAAAAACTGGTTTTCCCCCCCCCCAACCCCACACTACCCCTCCCCTTGCTTTTTTTATTCAGGAAAAAGTGGTTAGAACATGAGTTCCCCCCCCCCAAATCCCACATCCCCCTTTCCCCCCCCCTTTTTGCCCAACCTTTAATTACGGGGAAAAAAGGGGTGTAGAAATGAGTCCCCCCCCACCCCTTCCCACATTTAAACAATAATTTAGAGGGTTTTTGAAAGCCCCTAAACCCCCCACCCCCCTTTCCTTCCCCTTTTTTTTTCCCCAATACAATTTGGGAATCAACGAACATATACACATTTTCGCCCCGGTTTTGGCCTTTGCTTTTACCACCCAAGCCAGGGCACTCGGGGGCCCCACCCCACCCCACACCCCAAACAGAACACACATACTTTTTACTGTTTGGGTCCAGGTGTGGGGTGGGGCCGGATGGGGTGTGTATGTAGGTACGCTGTGGGGTTTCGCATGCCGTGTGTGACCTTTGGGGGGGCAATTGTAATTAAAAATAAAAAAACATCAACTGGTTTTGGAAAAGGAGTTTAAAAACAATTGTGTTGAGCCCCCCTTGAGCAAAAGAGCCTGAAACGGGAATTTGGCCATCTTTCAAACCAAAAAAGTTTTCTTTTTACAAATAGATACACTGTTTCGGACGCGATGTGATGATATAGAACCCCAAAATTCCCAAAGATCATTGTTTTTTTTAAAAACAAATTGGGGTTTTTTGGGGTTTCAATAGGTCTCAAAATTAAAATAAAAAGGGTTTTCGGGAAAATTTGGGACAAGATAACCGTTAAGCCCAATATTTTTTCCTGGGGGGTGGGGAAAAATGGGAAAGGTTGTCAAAACCCCTTTAATTGGGGGGGGGGGGGGTTGGGGGGTTAAACTAGGGAAGGGAAAGATTAAAGAAATAAAAAATAATAAAAAAAATTATAAAATCCGGGAAAAAACTGACCGACTTTGTTTTCTTGGCCAAAAGGGGCCCGTGCTTTCTAACAAATGAAACAAATGTAGTTGTTTTGTCAGGGGTAAATTAGGATTAGGTTGTTTATTTAAAAGTCAGTATAAATTTATATGTTTTTGAAAAAAGTACCCAAGAAACGCCCAACTTGGGGACCGGTTTTGGGCCCTTAAAAATTTTTCCTTTTTAAAATTAAAGACCCCAATCATCAATCAATTCCCCCCTCTCTCTCATCTTCTCTTATCTCTCTTCTACTCTCTCTCTCCTCTCTATCCCCAAAAATAATTGCGGGGAGTAGGTTAGCGGGGAGAGGAGAGGGAGAGAGAGAGAGGAGAGAGTTTTTGAGAGGGGAGGAGAGTTTGTGTGATGTGTGTGGGTGTGGGGGTTTTGGGGTTGGGGAGTGTGTGATGTAATTTTGGGGTGTTTTTTAGGGGGGGTTTGGGCGCGGCGTTTATACCCCCGGTTTTATAAATCATCAACCGGGAAAATAAATAAAAATGTACTAGGGGTAACGGGTTTTCCCCCCCGGGCAAAAATTTGTCCCCGACGCCATTTCCTTCTGAGGTTGCGCCCCAAAAATTTTGTTTGGAAACAATGAAAGTTTTGTCCCAAAAGGGAAAGGTTTTTTTTGTTTTTTTTTATCCAAAGGGAATTTTTTCCAAAACAAACTAGTTTGGGAAAAATGGGCCCCTTTGGGGTATTACGTCTGCGTCAGGCCAGCCCTCTTCCAAATTATAGCAAAACCACGGGGCCCCCCAACACTGACAAATAATTAATTAAAACCCAGTCCATTTTTAGTAGCCCCAAACGGGTTTTAAAACCCGTGGGGCGTAAAACCCCGTTTCAATAAACGGGGCCACTAAAAAGACCCATGCTTTTAACAAACAAAATTTTTGTCAAAAAAATGGTGATAACCAAAAAAACCCCCTTCGGGGGGTTTTAAAATAAAAAAAAATTAGGTCCCATGTTTTTGGGGTTTTACACAGAAAAACCCAAATTCATGGTTTCCCCCCTTTAAAATTATTTGTCAAAAAGGTGGGTTTTTACACAAGAAAAACCCTTTGGGGTTTTTAACAAAAAAACCCCAATTTTTGGGCAAAGTGTGATTCCAACAAAACACCTTTCTTTGGTTTTAAACCAACAAACCTTTTTGTGAAAATGTGTGAAGGCTTTACCCAAAAACAACTTTCAGGGTTTTTAAAAACCCCCCAAAAGTTTTCAACATGGTGGGCATCACAGAACAAAAAATTCAGGGTTTTAAACCCCAAACAAACCCAAAAGGCCCAACATGTTGGGGATACACAATAAACCAAAAACCCTTGGGCCCAAAAACCAATATCATTTTAAAATTTTAACAGTCTACATAAACAAAAAAATTAGGTTTAAAAACTAAAGTTAGGTAAACATGTTAAAGGCATACAAAAAAAACAACCATCCCTGGTTTAAAATTTAACAAATGGGGACCAACTTTTTGTGAGGCATCCAAAAAACCCCACCCAGGGTTTTAAAAAAACCAAACAAAGTTTGTCAAACTTGTGGGATACCCCCAAAAAACCCATTGATTTTTTTAACAACAACATTTGTGCCCCTGTTCCTTTTTGAGTGGGGCCCTACACAATACAACCCATTGGGGGGTTTAAAAAAAACCTTAGTGTAAACATGTGCTGGGGCTTAACCAAAAAAACCCATTGGGGGGTTTAACCCCAAACAGTTTAGGCACATTTTGTGACCCGAATACACGGGGAACCCCCTTTTTTAAAATTTTTTAAACCAATTAACATTTAATTTCCAAAATTGTGGGGGCATACACAAAAAAAACCCCTTTGTTTGGTTTAAAACCAAAAAAATTATTTTGAAAAACTTTTGGTTTTTTAGGGCATACAAAATCAAAAATTTCTTGTTTTAAACAAAAAAAAAGTTGGGTTTTCCAAAAAGTTAAAAGGGCATACCCCCAAAAAAACCAACCCAGGTTTAAAAACCTAAAAATTAGTTTTTCAACTGGTAGTTTATCCCAACAAAAAAATCTGGCTTTAAAAACCCTTAACAATTAGGGGTAACATGTGTAGGGATACAAAAAGCATTATTTTTGGTTTAAAAACCAAAAACCCAAATTGTGTAAACAGTCCTGGGGCTACACAAAAAAACCCTTTCCCCCCCCCCCCCCCCCCCCTGGTTTAAAACTAAAAAATTTAAGTTGTCAACTTTGGGGTGGGTATACACAAAACAAACAAAAAGGGTTTTTAAACCAACAAAAAACCAAAAAAAATTTAGTGCCCAACCATTTGGGGCATCCCAAAATTTAAAACCCATTGGGGTTTTTCCCCCAAAACAAAAAGGTCAACTTTGGTGTGGCTTTAACCCCAATCCCCCCAAAAGAGGGGGTTTAAAAACAAACTTTTAATTTTCCCCTTTTGGGGGCACACAAAATTTTAAAACCCATGATGGTTTTAAAACTAACAGTTGTGTCAACATGGTGAGGCCCATCCAATAAAACCCATTGGGGGTTTTTAAAACCCATAACTTTTGTGCCCCAAATGTGTGGGAAATACCCCAAAACAAAAAAATTAAAGGGTTTTAAAAAACAAACCCAGTTAGTGTAAACTTGTGGAGGCAAAACCCCAAATAAAAACCATTTCAGGGTTTTTAAAAAAAATAAAAATTTAAGTTTCCCCCAATTGTGGGCCCAACAAAAACCCCAACCTTCGGGTTTTAAAAAAAAAAAACAGTTTGTGTCAAAGTGTTAAAGGCAAACAGAAAAAATTTTAAATTGGGTTTTTAAACCCTTCCCAGTTGGGGCCAAATTTTTGTGGCAAACAAAACCCCAACCTTTCCCAGGGTTTTTAAACAATAAAAAATTTAAAGTGTAACATTTTTTTAGGGGTATAACCCCCCAAAAAAATTTTTCATGGTTTCAAAAAAACCTAAAAATTAGTGAAAACCATTTTTGGGGGCCCATCCCACAAACCCAAATATTCGGATTTAACAACTAAAAATTTAAAGTGTCAACGTTTTGGGTAGGGCATACCCCAAAAAAAACCTTTTAAGGTTTAAAAAACAAAAAATTTAAAGTTTTCAAATGTGTAGGGGCCCCTCCCCCAAAAAAAACCTTCAGGGTTTTTAAAAAAACCTAAAAATTTAGTGTCAACATGTTTTGGGGGAAACAAAAAACCCCCCTTTTTCCGGGGTTTAAACAACTAAAAAATTTTATTTTTGCTAAATTTTTGGGGGGGTACAACAAAACCCCCCCCATTCTTGGGTTTAACCCCAACAAAAATTATTTGTAAACTGGGGGGAAACCCAAAAAACAACCAAAACATTGGGAAATAAAAAAAAACCAATTGTTCCAAACAGGTTGTGGGGGGCATACAAAGAAACAACCTTCAGGGGTTAAAAACCAATAAAAATTTTTAGGGGTAAACCCAATTTTAAAGGGCAACAAAAAACCCCCAACCCCTTTGGGAAGGTTTTTTACAACAAACGAAGTTTAAAAATGTTTGGGGGCCCAACACAAAACAACCATTAAAGGTTTTTAAAAAACAAAAAATTTAGTGTATCGTGGGTGAGGCAATAAACAAACAACTTTTGGAGGGGTTTTAAAATCCGTTAGTGTCAAAAAGGTGTGGGGCAACAAAATTTTCCAACCATTGATGGTTTAACAACTAACATTTTTTGGGGTAAAAATGGGAGGCTTACACAATACAAATTGAGGGTTTAAAAACTAAAAAGTTAGGGGTCAAAATGTTGGGGTTTACACAATAACAACCGATTGGGGTTTAAAACTCCCATTTAGTGTCAAAAAGGGTGAGGCAAAAACCCCAAATAAAACCCCATTGATGGTTTAAACAAAATAACAGTTAGTTTAAACCCCTTTTTGGGGGGCCCATACCCCGAAAAACCCATTGGGGGGTTTTTAAAAAATCCACAGTTAGTTCAAAAATGTGTAAAAAAACCCCAAAAACAAAATTGGTTTAAAAAATAACAAAAAAGGTTTTAAACAGGGTTGTAGGGCTACAAAATAAAAAACCATTAAACCGGTTTAAAAAATAACATTTTAGTGTAAACAGGGTTTTAAAGGCATACAAATAAAACCATTGATGGTTTAAAAACAACCCCAATTAGGCCAAAAATTTGTGAGGTTAAAAAATAAAACCCTTTAAAGGTTTTTAAAAACAACAGTTTGTGTAAACCCTGTGGGGGGCCCAAAAACCCCAAAAACCCCCCCTTTGTTTGGTTTAAAAACCCCTAAAAAAGTTGTGTCCCAAACTGTTTGGGCATACACAAAAAACCTTTGTTTTGGTTTTAACCCCAAAAAATTTAAGTGTCAACATGTGTAGGGATACACAAAAAACCATTAATTTTTTTAACAACTAAAAAATTTAAATTTGCCCCCCATGTGGGGGCCCAAACACGGGAAACAAAACCCATTCCGGGTTTAACAAAAAACCTTTTTGTTCAACAGTGTGAGGCATACAAATCAACCATTGAGGGTTTTAATAAACTAAAATTTGGGCGCCCACATTTTTTTGGGATACAAAAAACCCCCCCCTTATTTTAAAACCCCAACCTTAAAAATTAGTGTCAAATGTTTTGGGGCATACACGGGAAAAACCCCATTCGGGTTTAACCCCTAAAATTTTAGTTCATCCCTGTGTGGGGCCCTTTTTTTTAACCCACAAAAAAACCCCAATTCATGGTTTTTAAAAAATCAACAATTAGTGTAAAACATGTGGAGGCCAACCCCAATACCCCCCTTTGTTGGTTTCCAAACTAAATTTTAGGCCCCCCAAGGGGGCCCCCAACCCAAATTTAAACCCCATTGATGGGTTTTTTAACCAACTAACATTTATTTTCAAAGTGGGGGGCCCCCCCACAGCCCCCCCAAATTGAATTTTTTAAACAACTAATTTTTAAAGTGCCCAACATGTGGGGAAAAACCCAAAAAACCCTTTTCAGGGTTTTTAAAAACCTAAAAAATTTTTTAACATGTTTTGGGGCCCATAAAAAAACCCCAACCAAATTTGTAGGTTTAACAACTAACAATTAGGGGTCAAAAATTTTGGTTGGGGCCCAAATACAAGAAAAACCCTTTTGGGGTTTTTAAAACTTAACAATTTTGTAACTTTTTGGTAGGGCATACAAAAAAACCTTTATAAAGGGTTTAACAACTAACAATTATGTCCAACTTTCTTTTAAGGATACACAAAGCAAAAATTTTTGGGTTTTTAACAAAAAACCCAATTTATTTGTCAAAAAGGGGGGGGGAAATACACAAAACAAACCATACAGGGGTTTTTTAACAACTAAAAAATTAGTTTTTCCCCTGTGTAGGGCATACAAAAAACAACCATTGTGGTT
>JAMYXO010004615.1:2500-15000 GCA_033310375.1 Conus canariensis | reverse complement strand
CCCACCCCTCACTCGTTCCCCACTGTGTGTGGGTGTTGCTGGCATTTGAGACGATGCTTTTCCTTGAAAGCAAACAAACAGCTAACGGGCCACTTTGTGGGGATTTTGCGAGCAACTCAAAACTCCGATCAGGTTGCAATGGCTGATGGTTCCTAGGGGAGGTTTTCCCAGGATCTGCTTTGGTCCACTGCGAAGACGCCCTCATCTATGTGGGGTCTTTTGGCCTGTATCAGTTACACTTTGGCCGCTTCCTCTGCCAGAGAAGAAAGTGTGTGCACATCGCTTGAAACAAAACGACTAATCATCAGTTTGTGTGTATGTTTTTTTTTTTACCATTCTGCAATTCGTTTTGTCTGTGTGTCTGTTTGTCCATTGTATCCCCGCTCCCAGCACAATTCTCTCTGTCTCCCTGTCTCTCCGTCTCTGTCTGTCTGTCTGTCTGTCTGTCTGTCTGTTCTCTCTCTCTCTCTCTCTCTCTCTCTCTCTCTCTCTCTCTCTCTCTGTATATATGTATGCCAAACCGTCCACATGTCAGCGCATACCATAATGTTTCAAAAGACTTCGTCTTCAAAATAGGTAACGATTTACTGACATTACTAACGCGCCGCCTGTCCCGGTTCCCCCACTCGCAGCCATGCCCAGACCCGTTCTGTCACACCCCAGTTTATGGCAGTCTACAAGAAGCTACTGACAGTAGGGTTGGACTTCATGTACAGCAGATAGAGAGCTTATAGTCTGAAAATCGTAATCGTTTCCATTGTGCCACTCTCTGTACATACCAACTTCTCAGGCGCTACGTCTGAATAGGTACACCGATCCAGCTCGTCTTCAGACATCCTGCCGGAGGATACTCTGCACTGCTGCTGGATCACTTTGATGTTCAGATTTAACATACATAGCATCACCCCTCATGCCGCTACTGATGATAGTAATTAGCCGCAGAGCCAGTGTGAGTGAGTGCCTGTTTCTTCCCACAAACCTCTCTCTCTCTCTCTCTCTCTCTCTCTCTCTCTCTCTCTCTCTCTCGCTGTCTCTGTCTCTCTCTCTCTCTGTCTCTCTCTCTCTCTCTCTCTCTCTCTCTCTCTCTCTCTCTCTCTCTCTCTCTCTCTCTTAATTCCAATCCATCTCCGCGAAAAGAGACAACAAAGACAGCCCTTGTGCACTTGCCGATTCCGAAGAATTTTCACGAATTTACCACAGGCATAAATGTTGATAGGAAATCAAACTTGAGCTACCACGAAGACAGAGGTGGAAGGCCACTGATTTTGAGACTTGCAACCATTAATTAACAAACATGATGAAGATAAAGCCACGAGCTTCAATTCTAGTCTGAGACTTATATAATACAGCTGCACTACCCTCTGTGTGTGTTCATTATACATCATGGGTCCAATTAGGGCGCCAAACTGCAGACAATTGCGATAGTAGTCAGAGAAATTTGAGCAACACTATCAGAGGCAGACGCATCCATTTTAATGGATGGAACTGGGATGTACGGTTCCAGAATTTCCATGTTAGCACACAGCACACTCGGAACCACCAGTGAGCAAGAGGCATCCATCCAGGATCCCCCCCAAATCCCCAAACTGTATGCAGTCTGATGGTAATCAAACCCACGATCTCCCGACTGTCAACCGTGGACACTTGCACTGTGTAGGGCCTCCCTTCCACTTTGCCCCGGCCCGCCTTTTCACACCTTCACCTCATCTCTGTCTGTCTGTCTCTCTGTCTCTGTCTGTCTGTCTGTCTGTCTGTCTCTCTGTCTCTCTCCATCCCTCTCTCTCTCTCTTTCTTCCTCTCTCTCTCTGTCTCTGTCTCTGTCTCCATATCTCTCTGTCTCTCTCTGTCTCTCTGTCTCTGTCTCTGTCTCTGTCTCTGTCTGTCTCTCTCTCTCTCTCTCTCTCTGACAGCAGTCACAGTAAAAGCTTCGTTGTCCAGGGCATGCCAGTCTCCAGAGCGAGGCGACCATTAGCCAGTCAATCAGCTTTCAAATAAAGCATACTGTCAGTAGTGCAGCGACTGTTGGCTCTCTCTCTCTCTCTCTCTCTCTCTCTCTCTCTCTCTCTCTCTCTCTCTCTCTCTCTCAAAAAAAAAAAAAAAAAAGGATCTGAACTTAATTTCACCGTCATGCATTCTATAGTCAAATGCACTGCTTTTTTGTTTTTATTTGTGAAGTACGCAATTTTCTTTCCTCCCTTTCTTCTTTTTCCAACAACAACAACAAAATTATTAATATCTCCATGTTCATCCTGAATTCATTTTAATTGCAGTTCATGGTCATAACTGTCATTATTCAAAGTTTTAATAAATTTGTGCACTGAAACAACTTTTTTTTTAATCAAGGTATTTCATTGTAGGTTATAAATATATATATATATATATATATTCTACTTTTCACAAGAAAATGTAGCTTGTTTTCCTCTTTCATGATTTTCTTTTGCTTCTTAGGTGGCACCTTTGGTTGGTTTTTTGAAAACTCAACAAACATACTACGGTATTACACACCAGCCTTTTCTGGGATAGCATTCTTGTTAAAACCGAAAAGGCAGAGGAGTCAAATTACCACTTTCCGCGGTCACTGAGGAGAAACAATCAGGTTTCGAAATATCGGTATCTGACCAGGAGTTATATGTTAGTGGGTTTCCTCCCCATTGGAGATTGTCTCCCTCTTGGAGACTATAAGCTTGCTGAAGGCTCATTTTGAGAAGCATTTATTTTATTTTTCCCCATTCACCCACTCAAGCACATACTGTTAATTAGGCAGAATGATCTACCACTGCAGATATGAATGCTTATCTCCCCCTATTTCTTCAATCTAAGACATAAGAGCAAGCTTTGTTTATAATTATATATATATATATATATATAATATATATAATATATATACGTTTGCAAACGTAGAATTTCCCCAGCAAAATTATAAGGTCGAGTACTTCGTCTGTGTGTGTGTGTGTGATCTTCAAAGCAGAAGAGGATCACTTCGATGCGAAAGTAGAATTTTCCCAGTAAAATCATAAGGTCGAGTACTTCGTCTGTTTGTATTTCATCCTCAATGCCAAAGAGAGTCAGTTCGACGCTAAATGAAAGCCTCATTGGACTGCAATTAATTGCCATATTTTTTGTGTGGTCAATGAAAATGACGATGATGAAGAAGACGCTATTGACCTTCATTCTGGTTGGAGACTGCACGACAGATCTGCGCTTTACGTTTCCGTTCACTATATTTTTCGACGTCAACCAAGCTCGAGAAATAGATACAGACGTGTGCACTGGTGGACCAGAAACTTGAGCAACTCTCTAAACAATCATTAATCAGATGAAACTGGACTGTGTGTCGCAGTCTTTCCATCTGAGGCCCTAGCACACTCAGCTATAGACCACGCTTCCATATAAGGCTGCTGGAAACTGATGCATTTGAAAATAAGGAAAGTGTCAATTGTTCACCATTTTTAAATGTACATGGACAAGACCGCAGCACTTTGTTTATTACCACAGGGCTGTCTAAAGGGACTCTATTTCAAGTTGAATGGAACGAACCTATAATGCGCGCAACCAGAGTGGGTATTTTACATTTTCATCCTACTCTACATGTAGTGCAAACATCACAGCTATGTTGACCAGAAGTGTTTCACTTGCCTGTATCCTCTCGACTGCAGGATGGGTAAACCCAAACATTTTCAGCAGGTTTCATCACAGGACTGTACAATGCGGCAACTCTGAAAGTCAGTCAGTGCCAGACGGTTTATCCGTAAAGCCCCTCATTTGTAATCAGTAATTCCATAGAGGTAAGCTGTAAAAAAAAAAAAAAGCATATCTCTGTGTCATATGTATCAAATGCTTATCGTCCCTGACTCTGAAGTCTCATGTGTATACTTCTGACCAATTAGCAGACGAATAGCAATGGGGAAATTAAATGAGACTTGGCTGAAGACGATGTTTGGTTGGAATTTTAGGTAAAGGTATACACGCGCCCACCCTTCAGTTCCTCAAAACAGTTCCTTCCCACCCTTCAGATTTAATCAGGTACCACACATGGCTAAATACTGACACTTTGGTGCATGCACGGCATTTCATGTGTATACCTCTACCTAAAGACATACTACATTATAATTTCGATCGAACTTCGTCTTCAGATAAGTCTAGTATGATTTTCCAGTTATAATACCTTTCTCGAACTCAGAACAGGTGTGTGGCGTTAACGTCACATCAAGAGTTCTGCCACTGTTTATTTCGCCGTAGTAGACTAAAACTGAAGAATGGACTGATGTGTCTCAGAGCAGAAAGAGCAGAGAAAAGCAAGTGTTGGAACTGAGGAACAGAGAGAGAGAGAGAGAGAGAGAGGAGAGGAGAGGAGAGAGAGAGAGAGAGAGGAGAGAGAGAGAGAGAGAGAATAGATGATAACAAGTAACCAGAAGAAAAAAAAATCAGCAGAGTACAGGTCTGACTCCTCTTCCCCAGCATGAAAAATGTGGAGCGGTAGAGCGCTGGACGGTGCTATCTACATACACTGATTAGACAATGGGCCCCTGAAAAACGGCACACAGTTGACTGCTGCACACCCCTCGCCTGCCACCTGACACTTACTTGACTAAGTCCTCTTCGTTCCGATCGGAACACAGGGCCCGCACTGCAGATCTCCATCTCGCTCTGTCTTCGGCTGTTCTCTTGGCTTCACCCAGATCATGTTGGTGAACTTGAGTTCTGCCTGTAGAGTTCTTCTCCAGGTGGCGACTGGTCGTCCCCTCCTCCGCTTGCCCTGTGGGTTCCAGTCCAAGGCGTGGCGTGGGATGTGGGCCTGTCCTTTACGCAGGGTGTGTCCAACCCAACCCCACTTCCTCATCTGGATACTTTTGGTGATTGGGTCTTGCTTCGTCCGGCGCATGAGTTCCTCGTTGGAGATTCGCTCCAGCCATCTGATGCGCAGGATCTGGCGAAGACAGGTGTTAATGAAGACTTGCAACTTGCTGTCCAGACTCTTTGTGCGTCTCCAAGTCTCCGAACCGTGCAATAACACGGACTTGACGTTGGTGTTGAACAGCCTTAGCTTGGTGTGCAGACTGAGGTTTTCGTTCCTCCACACTGGTCTGAGGGTGACAAAAGAATTGCGAGCCTTGCTGATCCTGGCCTTTACATCTTCATCAGCTCCTCCTGTCTTGCTGACAATGCTGCCCAGGTAGGATACATCTCTCCAGGTCGGCTGGCTGGGGGCAGCACTAATCCCCTGGCCTAGTCTTCTCCAGTCAGGCTTGATCTGTCTCGATCCTTCTCATTTTCGTTTGGAGATTTGTGTCCGAGATAACCTGGATCAGACCAAAGGGGATGGCCATCTAGGTGAAGTTGTCTTGAGAGAATGGTTCAATGTTCCCCGTCTGTCAGTTCTAGACGAATAAAGAGAGGTCTGAAAAGGTTTGAAGATCACCTGTTGAAAGGTCAGCGTAGTATTTGTGCTGTCGGTGAGACATATTTCCACCCACCTGACACTGACAATGCCAAAAATACATAATTTGAGACAATTTGATAATGAATGGATAGATCAATGAGACGTTAATGTGCGCTTGACATTTTTCTTAGGATGGAAATCAGGAATTGTATTTCATTGTTTGAATAATGAGCTCATACTTTAAAGAATTTGTTTCCTTTCAGTACATTATTAAAACCTAGTTCAGCTAAAGATGAACAGTTTTTTTTTAATTAAATGCAGACATGCACGGATAGTCATCTGGTGAAGTTGTCTTGAGGGAATGACTTGATGTTTCCCGTCTCTCAGTTCTAGATCTGCTTACTCCTTTGACTCTGAATCTAAAAAATAAAAAGATGAATAATAAGACACAACTCAAATATGTATTGAGCCCACTAGTTACAATGTTCTATGGAAGAAAAACACAAAGTATCAATACGAGAGGTTCATCAATGCAATCTTAACAGATCAACACACACACACACACACACACACACACACACACACACACACACACACACACACACACACACACACACAACGAGTTACATATATATATATATATATATATATATATATATATATATATATATATATATATATATATATACATACATACATATATAAGATAATGACGACGACGACACCGACAACGACCACGATGGTTAAGACGTTGTTGCTGTTGCTTTTGTTGTTGCTGCTGCTGCTGCTGCTGCTGCTGCTGTGGTTGTTGTTGTTAATGATGATGATGATGATGATGATGATGATGATGATGATGATGATGATGATGATGAACATTAAATCCCCTTCTCCATTCTCTTACAGAAAGATATCTGGGAATAGGTGGGTGGGATGTCGTCTTAGTCATGATCAGATTAACTCCCCCTCTGTTACAATATAACTCCCCTGGAGTCGTTTCATGTCAGAAAAAACGTGTATACATTAACTCCCAGGGGGGTTATTCTAAACTGTGAAAAACTGCCCCTCCTTAGTGGGCAGGGAGTTAAACTTTTACACACCTGGATTAACTCCTGGGAGTTAATCTGGATATTGTACAGACTAACTCCCGGGGGGGGGGGGGGTCATTCTGTTACAGGGTGGGAGTTAAGTCTGATATATGTACAACATGACTCCCCCCTTAATGTTTTCGAGAATTTGTTGAGACTTGTACAAAAAAAAATATTTTAAAACATTTTGAAGTTTTACTGATTGGAGTTATTTTGGCACAGGGTGGGAGTCATTCTAGTTTAACTCCCGGGGAGTTGAAATTTACATATGAACAGTTTAACTCCCTGGGAGTTAAACCATTCGGGGAGTTAAAACGTTTCGTTACACCGGCAATCGGTAAGGCACAACAGAGTAGCAATAGACCTGGAGAAAATTAGCCTAAATAAGACAGGTCGCAAGAATGTTCCTTCTTCGCACTGCATTCAGGACGTGTATAAAGATTTGTTGCTGTGGCACCGTTCAAAGCGGAATTTGCGCTGGTTTATCTACTGCCAGAGTTGCTAGAAAGTAGATTTATCTATCCCTTATATGCCAGTTGTGCCCAGCTCGTTCTTTTGCTTTGCTGGAGTGGAAGAATGTAGGCTTGAGACAGACCAGAAAATGTCACGAAGTAGGAAAGACTGATGCCTCGTCTCTTACGTTACCTGGGCAACCTAGGGCAGAGCGTTGGTGTGTCTGGTGTGCACTGGCTTGAAAATAGTGGTGTTTGAGAAAATCTCTCTCTCTCTCTCTCTCTCTCTCTCTCTCTCTCTCTCTCTCTCTCTCTCTCTCTCTCTCTCTCTCTCTCTCAAACGTGAATCTGAATTTGAATTTATGTCATGTATTTCATAGTTCATGGACTGCGTTTATTTGCGTTAATTTTTTGTGTGGTCAATAAGAATGACTAGGATAAAGAAGATGCAATGGAGCTCCACTCTGATCTGAGACAACATGACAGAGAAGCACTGAATTGTTCGTTTCGAAATGTATTACAAGAGTTAACCAGGCTCGAGAGATACAATTATCTGCAATGTTGGTCAGGAAAGTGGAACATCTCTCCCAGATAGCCGTTGATTATATGGAACTGGGCTTTGTTGTTCAAGGCTGCCCATATAAGCCCATAGCACACAGAGCTGTGGCTACATAGTAGTCTATCAGTGCTAAAAAAACCCCCACAAATTAATGGCCTTAGTGGGATTCAAAACCATGACTCCTCAGTCCGCATGTCTCTGATGCTGATCGCTGCAACCTGCTGACTCGTAGTTGGCCATGCTAACTGGCATTTTGAAAAAGCAGGGTTTCTGTGGATGAATAAACATTTTCAATGGGTTTTTTTTTCTTGTTGTTTTGGGGTTTTGTTGCTGTTTTTTTTTTTGTTGTTTGTTTGTTTCAAAACATGCTACATGAGATCAGTGATCTCCAGTCGTTATCCTCTATACATAATAGTGTCTTGCTTGGATTCAGAACAGGTGTGTAGTCTAAGAGCCGCTTGAAGAGGTGTGTAGTTTCAGAGTTGCATGAACAGCCGTGTAGTGTCAGAGTCGCATGAACAGCTGTGTAGTCTCAGAGTCGCATGAACAGGTGTTCAGTCTCAGAGTCGCGTGAACAGCTGTGTAGTCTCAAAGTCGCATGAACAACTGTGTAGTCTCAGAGTCGCATGAACAGGTGTTCAGTCTCAGAGTCGCGTGAACAGCTGTGTAGTCTCAGAGTCGCATGAACAGGTGTGTAGTCTCAGAGTCGCATGAACAGGTGTGTAGTCTCAGAGTCGCATGAACAGGTGTGTAATCTCAGAGTCGCATGAACAACTGTGTAGTCTCAGAGTCGCATGAACAGGTGTGTAGTCTCAGAGTCGCATGAACAGGTGTGTAGTCTCAGAGTCGCATGAACAGGTGTGTAGTCCCAGAGTCGCATGAACAGTTCTGCCACCCTGTGTTTCGCCCCAGTAAATTGAATGAAGCTGAAGAATGGACTGGTGTGTCTCAGAGTTAGAGAAGTGAGAAAAGGCAGGTCATGGAACAGAGGGGAAGGGACGGGAGGTGAGAGAGAGAGAGAGAGGAGAGAGAGAGAGAGAGAGAGAGAGAGAGGAGAAAGAGAGAGATGCAGATAGACAGACGGACAGACAGAGAGGCAGAGAGAGAGAGAGAGAGAGAGAGAGAGAGAGAGAGAGAGAGACAGAGACAGAGACAGAGACAGAGAGACAGACAGAGAGACAGACAATAAAAGAGGCATAGAGAGAGAGAGAGAGAGAGAGTGAGAGACAGACAGACAGACAGACAGACAGACAGACAGACAGAGATGAAAAACTCATGATTACAAGGGGGCAGAACAGACAAAAAAAGCAGAGAACAGGTTTGACTCCTCTTCCCCAGCATGAAAAATGTGGGGCTGGTACAGCGCTGGACGGTGCTATCTACTACACTGATTAGATAGCAAGCCCCTGAAAAATGACGCACGGTAGACTGCTCCCCTTCCCCCACGCATGTCACCCAGCCCTCTAACTGCGGCAAATTTGGATAGATCTCTCCAGGAAACAGCCGTCTGAAAACTAGCACTAAAACCCGATCTAGTCTTCTCCAGCCAGGCTTGCTTCTGTCTGGGTTGTTCTCGTTTTCGTTTGTGACTTTTGTGTCCAAGATCACCTGGGTCAGACCAAAAAGGACCGTCATGATGGTGAAGATGCCTCGTTGGAATAGCAGGATGTTCTCTGCCCGTCTGTTCCACACTAATACAAAACAATGGACTGAAAAGGTTAGAAGAACATTTTGTGTACGGTCGTTGTCACAAATGTGCTTTTGGTAAAAAAAAAAGGAAAGCCCAATCAGTTCAGGATCAATATTCACAGTGTCAGATTAGTATTTCCAGAGAGTTTAATAATGATGAATAAAGAGTCGAGTCGAATGATTGGTGGTTGATATTTTCATATAGGTGCAGTCTGGAATGATATTTGATTATTTAACTGATTAACCCGTACCTTAGAGAACAATATATATATATATTATATATATATATATATATATATATATATATATATATATATATATATATATGAACAATATAAAAAAGTTCTTAAAAAATCTGAAGGTGCTCAACCCCTTGGGGAGCAACATCTGTTAAAAAAATATTTTTAAAATGAAGTGGTAAAATCTACAAGCTTGTTTCTAGCTTTGCTATCTTCAGGATGTCTTTTGGAGCACGCCAACGGTCTTTTATGGCGTGCGGGACTTGATTTCAACTCTGTGTGTGCAGGCGGATCTCATTTGCTGCACGTGCGGCCTGTGGTTCTTATTGGGGCCTGTTCAGGTGGAATGTGCTAGCAAAGATTTCCACTTGTGCCTGCAATTGTTTACAATTTCTACTTTTGTGTTCAGAGTTGCTAAGTGTGGTTTGCATAATATTAACCATTTTTCTGTGGAGCATAGATTGCATCTTTTTGAAATATTGTTGTATGGTGCTGCTCTTTTTATGATTTTCCATGATATGTTGTAGTCTATTTTTTTATCTTTGAGTCTCCAGATGTATTTGCTCAGCTCTGTTTGATTTTTGTATTTTTCATTTTTGAATGACTGTTTATGGTTTGCGTATCTGGTTTTGAAAGTGTTTTCAGTAATCCCTACATATGTTTCTTCTTCATTTTCTGATGTTACCGTAGCTTGGTATACAATGTTGCTGTGAAGACATTTATTGCTCAGGGGGCACTGTTCTTTTTTAGTGCAGTTGCAAGATGTCCTTTCGGCACCCTTCTCTTTTATGTTGCTTTTCATTTTGTTAGATGAATCAATCATGTTTTTGAGGTTGGGCATACATGAGTATGACAGTTTAATGGTGTTTTTGTTGAATATTTTGGACAGTTTGTGTTCTTTTGGGAATGATGTTGCTAAGATTTTAAAGAATTCTTTTCCTACATTTGTTTTTACTTGTCCATCGTATGGTGGGTTGTACCATATGATCTTTCTTTTCCTATTTTTCTTAATTCTGTTCGTGTTGTTGTCTGGACTGTATTGTAGTTTGTAATTGTAACCACTTTTTTGTAATGCTTCTTGATATTCTGTTGCTGCATCATTGAATGCGTTTTCATTGCATGACAGGTTGGATAGTCTCTTGTTTATACCATTGGGTATTGTTTTTAGTATAGATGGTGGGTGGTTGCTTTTTGGTGTTTACGTAGACTGGTATGTCATTGGGTTTTTTGTATGGTTTGTACACATGGTCATTGAGGTCTAATGTTATGTCTAGGTAATTCACTACTTTTTTGTTTGCTTCTATTGTGATTTTTAAGTTGTGGTTTTTAAAGATTTTACATAATTCTTTTTTCTTGTTTTCAATGGTTCTTGGATTATTGTTTAATGCAGCGAGGCCGTCATCTCTGTATAAACCGGCCTGTTTTCCAAGTTGTTTTTGGATGTTGGATAGCATGAATAGTCCGACTAGTTCACATGTTTCGGCACCATCATACGATCCCATGCTTACATCAAATGTGGAGTTTTTGCTCGTTTTTTTAATCCAAGTTTCATTTCTGCTATGGAGTAAGGTTTTTTTGGTGTGGAAAATAATCTCCATTTCTGACTCTGTTATATTTGTGTATTTGTTGGCAAATTTCAAAGCTTTGTTGAGTAGTTCTTCATCTATGGATGGATAGAAGTCTACTATGTCAAATGTAATGAACATTGTATTTCTCTGTTTGTTGAGTTTCTTAAACCATTGTATGACTTCATAGCTGTTTTTCCAAAGGTTGTATTCGGTGTTTGATTTTATATCTTCTATAGCCTTTTCCAAAATTCTCTTGCTTATTTTGCCCAGTTCGGATTTAGATGGGTTTATTAGTCTACATGTTGGGTTGTTTTGGAAGTTAGGCTTGTGGTCTTTAAGTGTTATGAAGGCCTCCTTTGTTGCTGTTGTCTCTACCCTATCACTTAACTCCATGCGATGTGCAAGCTCTTTTTCTTTTTTGCGGATGTTGCTATGTGTAGTTTTATCAGCTTTCTTGTAGTTTTTCTGGATGTTTTTGTTTAAGAGTTGAGAGTATTCGTTTGGTTCCATTTTGTAAAAATTGCTCGTTTTGTCAGCCTTTACGAATATCTTTTTATCATTTTGGATTTGTTTTATATCATTTGCTAGTGATGTGAACTAGTCGGACTATTCATGCTATCCAACATCCAAAAACAACTTGGAAAACAGGCCGGTTTATACAGAGATGACGGCCTCGCTGCATTAAACAATAATCCAAGAACCATTGAAAACAAGAAAAAAGAATTATGTAAAATCTTTAAAAACCACAACTTAAAAATCACAATAGAAGCAAACAAAAAAGTAGTGAATTACCTAGACATAACATTAGACCTCAATGACCATGTGTACAAACCATACAAAAAACCCAATGACATACCAGTCTACGTAAACACCAAAAGCAACCACCCACCATCTATACTAAAAACAATACCCAATGGTATAAACAAGAGACTATCCAACCTGTCATGCAATGAAAACGCATTCAATGATGCAGCAACAGAATATCAAGAAGCATTACAAAAAAGTGGTTACAATTACAAACTACAATACAGTCCAGACAACAACACGAACAGAATTAAGAAAAATAGGAAAAGAAAGATCATATGGTACAACCCACCATACGATGGACAAGTAAAAACAAATGTAGGAAAAGAATTCTTTAAAATCTTAGCAACATCATTCCCAAAAGAACACAAACTGTCCAAAATATTCAACAAAAAACACCATTAAACTGTCATACTCATGTATGCCCAACCTCAAAAACATGATTGATTCATCTAACAAAATGAAAAGCAACATAAAAGAGAAGGGTGCCGAAAGGACATCTTGCAACTGCACTAAAAAAGAACAGTGCCCCCTGAGCAATAAATGTCTTCACAGCAACATTGTATACCAAGCTACGGTAACATCAGAAAATGAAGAAGAAACATATGTAGGGATTACTGAAAACACTTTCAAAACCAGATACGCAAACCATAAACAGTCATTCAAAAATGAAAAATACAAAAATCAAACAGAGCTGAGCAAATACATCTGGAGACTCAAAGAT
>JAMYXO010000461.1:42500-46488 GCA_033310375.1 Conus canariensis | reverse complement strand
CAGGGGGGGGGGGGGGGGGGGGGGGGGGGGGGGGGGGGGGGGGGGGGGGGGGGGGGGGGAGGAGGGGGAAGGAGGAAGGGGGAGGAAAAAGGTAAGAAAAAAATGTCAAGAACAGTACAAATCTAAATATAAACTACACTATCATAATTATAAAAATATGCTATTTGAGATTGGGGAATAATTTTTGCAACCTAAACCTTTCTGAACTAAAAGAAATAGCGAAAAAGGTTTAGATTTCGAAATTTCAATGTTTGCTTTTAAATTTAAAGAGCATTTAAAAGGGGCAATGGAAAAGTATATGTTCACCAGATAATGGCTTGAAAATGCACACGCTATATTTGGGAATATTTGGCTTCCAAGAGTTAAAAAGTATCTTGTATATTAAATAGAAATATGTCTAGGATATGTTCCCATTACATATTTTCTTGAGACTTCTTAGTTCGGAAACAGCTTTCCAATAAGAATGTATTTCTATATATCTAACTTCAAATTACTTTTTGCGCTTTGCCCTTACCCCGCGTCTGGCTGTTTTTTTGCTTTTCATTCCAATAAATACCACAGTGTGAAGGGACCCCGCAGAAGACTATATTTTTCCTGTGGAAATAATGTAATTAATTGAGTTTATTTCAAAGATTACATCTTTCCTTGCTTTTAAAATCCCAAAATTTCAAAATATCTAACACTGCCCTTTGAATAACACAAAAAAAAATGTTACAGAAAAAATGATTACTATCACAAATAAAAGAGTAATGCCATAAGAATAGCATACAATTCTGCCGTGAAAATAGAAAATCCTTTTCCTAGGCTGTATGCTTTTTGAACTTTTAAAGCCGGAATAACAAAACCTGAACCTGCACTTAACTGGCAAACGGAACCATCCGTAAAAATTTTTTAAATGATTTGAATATTTGTTTTCTAAGTTTTCTCTCACTTTAGAAGTTAAAATGTTAATGTTATCATTTTTCCGGACATCAGTGTAATCTACATCAAAGATAGCTTGTCTATGTTCCCATGGAGGCACCGGGGGAACAACAGGAGCAGGTGAGAGTGAAGTGACATTAATATTGCATTTTTCAAAAGAATCTTTCGTGTAATTTCGAACGGGACAAAAATAACCTAGCTGTTGAGCTCTTTTGGGATATTCAACATTTGAATCCATCAACACTTCGTTTTCGACTGAGTTAGGTACTGAAAGACTTCTTGCGATATATTTGGCCACAGCTAATCTACGTTGATCTGACAGTGATAGCATATTAATTTCTTTGTACACCTTCAACGTGCTTGTGTGCACTGGGACACCAAGCGCTAATTTGAGAGCTTTGCTGTCTATACTTTGCAATTTTTTCAGTAGGCTTTGAGGGGCTGAAAAATAAACTTCTTGTCCGTACACTAGTTTTGATCTTATTAGAGAATTAGCTAGGTGCAGGAGGGTTTTTGTATCTTGAGCCCACGGTTGAATACAAATAATTTTCAATAAGTTTAAACGTTTCCTTGTTTTAGCTATCAAGCTTTCAATGTAAAAACGCCAGTTCAGTTTAGGGGTTAAATTCACACCCAGAAATTTTATGTTTTGTGAGTACTGCAATTCAGAACCATTCAATTTGAAGCTTGGCAAATACACTGGATTGTCTCCATTATTGAAAAACATTAACTGTGTTTTTTCACCTGAGAGAATAAGCCCGTTATTTTCCATAAAGTTGTTTAATTTATCTATCTCTAACTGATATATCTTCTGTATATGATTCGTAATTCTCTTGCCAGTATGCTTTCGGATATTTGTATTTATCCACATAGCAATGTCATCAGCATATTGTACTAAACTCACACTTTTTGATAATATCTTTGGAAGATCATAATTAAGAATGTTAAACAACATGGGGGCTATAATAGAACCCTGTGGAATTCCGATATCAATGCTCTGAAAAGACGAGTAAACTTTCCCTATTCTTGTACATATGGATCACTGCGATAAAAAAACTTTTAAAGTATTGAAACATCGTTCCATTAATTCCTATTTCTTTCAATTTATAAAGTAGTCTAGCGTGCCAGATACTATCATACGCTTTTCTGATATCAAAAAAGGTAGCAAGTGTACTTTTCCGTCTAGCAAACTGCTTTTTAATTTGACTTGTAAGTTTCACCAAATGATCTATTGTACATCGACCTTTGCGAAATCCCGCTTGATTCACTGGGATTATACTTTCTTTTTCACAAAAATATAAAAGACGTCTTTGTATAATCTTTTCTAACAACTTTCCAACGTGAGAGGTTAGTGCTATTGGCCTGTAGCTTCCAATGTCTGACCTGGGCTTACCTTGTTTTGGAACTGGGACTACAACAGATCTCTTCCAGATACTAGGGAGAGTTCCATTAAACCAACATTTTTGGTAAAATGAGTGCAGTAATCGTTTCCAATGTGAAGGCAAGTGGTATAACAGTTGATAGGATATACCATCTAGGCCAACAGCACTTGAATTTGAAGAAAAAGATTCTAACGTCTCACAAAATTCATCATATGTAATAGGAGCGTTTAAATAATGGAAATGATTTGGTGGTGGATCCTGATAGATAGTTCGTTTTTCTTCCTCCTCTCTAAAACACCTGATAGATGGACTGAGACTAGACAGCAAGTTATTTTCTGAAAATATTTTGACGAATGCCTCAGCTTTCTCCTGTGAGGATGGAAGAGCATTATTGTCTAACTTAATTGGGTACTGTTGCAAGCAATAACCATTTTTCAATTTTTTAACCATTTGCCAAACCTTATGGATATCTTTTGATTCCGATATTTTGGATCTACAAAATTCTGAGAAATGTATTCTTTTCGCTCGGGCAACAACCCTGTTACTGTTATTTTTGGCATGTTTCATCGCTATGAAGTTTTCATCTGTTCTCACTTTCAGCCAAGCTTTATAAGCTTCTTTTTTAAGAGCTACAGCTATCGCACAGTCTAAATTCCACCATGAATTATCAACATATTTCCACTGTTGGGCATCTTTACAAATAGGAATAGATTTTCCGGCAGCCTGTAAGACATGTCGACAAAACTCTGTATAATATGCATCTATACCTTCATTTTCAATACTACTGAAATGTGTATTGGACAAGATCTTTTCATACAGAGACCAGTTTGCATTTTTATATGAAAATTTTGGGATACTATCTTCATTTCCATCTTCTTCATTTTCAATATGTTCCTTTAACTGTATGATGATTGGGAAATGATCGCTGCCCAAAGTATCATCCTCTGTTGACCATACCGAGTTTACTGCCAATTCCGGAGAAATTAAAGATAAATCAATAGAAGTAGGTTTATGAGTGGAAATGTCTGGCAGTCTGGTAATACTACCATCGTTTAATAAAACCAATTTGGAGTCAACAATATTTTCAACTAAACGGTTGCAAGTTATAGTGGTGCAACCATATTCCCAAAATGGAGCATGCGCATTAAAATCTCCCAGTATTACCCATTTGTTGTTTGAAAAAGGAAGGTTTTTTATATCCAGTCTGTATTATCTGCCTTTGGGCCACTGGGATAGTAAGCAGAAATTATGTTTAAATTTGTCTGCTTGTTCAGTTTTACAATAACCCCAGTTGCGAAAACTTCAGCATTAGTAGGAATAGGAGGGTTCAGAGGACAATAATTTAGATCCCTTCTCACATAAATGGCAGTTTGAATCTTTTTACCATCATTCCTATAGTTATACAAAGGTGGATAATAAAAATTTCGTATTTTCAGGAGCTTATGAACATCTACATTTAGTGATTGTAATGCTAGCACTGAATAATTATGTTGATATATATGATTTTCAAAGTGTAAGAGATTTGTTGATATAGACCGACAGTTCCATTGAAATATCAATAAATTATCACTGGAAGTTTTCATAGGACATAGTTAACAGAATCGAATGGCAAGGTGAAGTTGACGAGTCACCAAGGGACGAATTGCCAGCTGAAAGAGTCCCATGTGTCCCCTGCACGAGGATGG